>CM061533.1:259714728-259813419 GCA_030545055.2 Neoaliturus tenellus | reverse complement strand
CCTTAACCACTTAACCTTAATGCTCACTTTACCACTGTTCCATGGCAACATATATGGTTTAATGTCCTTGAGAACGAGCCCCTTATACAATTAACCTTAAAGCTAATTTTATCACTGTTCCATGGCAACATATATGGTTGAATGTCCTTGAGAACGAGCCCCTTGACTACTCAACCTTAACGCTCACTTTTCCACTGTTCCATGGAAACATATATTGTTGAATGTCCTTGAGAACGAGCCCCTCAACCACTTAAGCTTAATGTTCACTTTACCAATGTTCCATGGCAACATATATGGTTGAATGTCCTTGTGAACAAGCCCCTTAACCACTTAAGCTTAATGCTCACTTTACCACTGTTCCATGGCAACATATATGGTTGAATGTCCTTGAGAATTAGCCCCTTAACCACTTATCCTTAATGCTAACTTTACCAATTTACCATGGCAACATATATTTTTTAATGTCCTTGAGAACGAGACCCTTAACCACATAACCTTAATGCTCATTTTACTACTATTTCATGGCAACATACATGGTTGAATGACCTTGAGAACGAGCCCCTTAACCACTTAACCTTATTTCTCACTTTACTACTGTTCCATGGCAACATATATAGCTGAATTTCCTTGAGAATGAGCCCCTTAACCACTTAACCTTAATGCTCACTTTACCACTGTTCCATGGCAACATATATAGTTGAATGTCCTTGAGAACACGCCCCTTAACCACTTAACCTTAATGCTCACTTTACCACTGTACCATGGCAACATATATGGTTGAATGTCCTTGAGAATTAGCCCCTTAACCACTTATCCTTAATGCTCACTTTACCACTTTTCCATGGCAACATATATGGTTGAATGTCCTTGAGAACGAGGCCCCTTAACCACTTAACCTTAATGATCACTTTACCACTGTTCCATGGCAACATATATCGTTGAATGTTTTTGAGAACGAGCCCCTTAACCACTTAACCTTAATGCTCACTTTACCACTGTTCCATGGCAACATATATGGTTGAATGTGCTTGAGAATGAGCCCCTTAACCACTTAACCTTAATGCTCATTTTACTACTATTCCATGGCATCATATATGGTTGTATGTCCTTGAGAACGATCCCCTTAACCACTTAACCTTAATGCTCCCTTTGACACTGTTCCATGGCAACAAATATGGTTGAATGCCCTTGAGAACGAGGACCTTAACCACTTAACCTTAATGTTCACTTTACCACTGTTGAATGGCAACATATATGGTTGAATGTCCTTGGGAACGAGCCCCTTAACTACTTAACCTTAATGCTCACTTTACCACTGTTCCATGGCAACATATATAGCTGAATGTCCTTAAGAACGAGCCCCTTAACCACTTTAATTTAATGCTCACTTTACCACTGTTCCATGGCAACATATATGGTTGAATGTCCTTGAGAATTAGCCCCTTAACCACTTATCCTTAATGCTCACTTTACCACTGTTCAATGGCAACATGTATGGTTGAATGTGCTTAAGAACGAGACCCTTAACCACTTAACCTTAATGCTCATTTTACCACTATTCCATGGCAACATACATGGTTGAATGACCTTGAGAACGAGCCCCTTAACCACTTACTCTTAATTCTCACTTTACCACTGTTCCATGGCAACATATATAGCTGAATGTCCTTGAGAACGAGCCCCTTAACCACTTAATTTTAATGCTCACTTTACTACTGTTCCATGGCAACATATATAGTTGAATGTCCTTGAGAACGAGCCCCTTAACCACTTAACCTTAATGATCAATTTACCACTGTTCCATGGCAACATATATCGTTGAATGTTCTTAAGAACGAGCCCCTTAACCACTTAACCTTAATGCTCACTTTACCACTGTTCAATGGCAACATGTATGGTTGAATGTGCTTAAGAACGAGACCCTTAACCACTTAACCTTAATGCTCACTTTACCACTGTTCCATGGCAACATATATAGTTAAATGTGCTTGAGAATGAGCCCCTTAGACACTTAACCTTAATGCTCATTTTACTACTATTCCATGGCAACATATATGGTTGTATGTCCTTGAGAACGATCCCCTTAACCACTTAACCTTAATGCTCCCTTTGACACTGTTCCATGGCAACAAATATGGTTGAATGTCCTTGAGAACGAGGACCTTAACCACTTAACCCTAATGCTCACTTTACCACTGTTCCATAGCAAAATATATGGTCGAATATCCTTGAGAACGAGCACCTTAACCTTTTAACCTTAATGCTCACTTTACCACTGTTCCATGGCAACATATATGGTCGAATGTCCTTGAGAACGAGCACCTTAACAACTTAACCTTAATGCTCACTTTACCACTGTTCAATGGCAACATATATGGTTGAATGTCCTTGGGAACGAGCCCCTAAACTACTTAACCTTAATGCTCACTTTACCACTGTTCCATGGCAACATATATAGCTGAATGTCCTTAAAACGAGCCCTTTAACCACTTAACCTTAATGCTCACTTTAACACTGTTCCATGGCAACATATATGGTTGAATGTCCTTAAGAATTAGTCCCTTAACCACTTATCCTTAATGCTCACTTTACCACTGTTCAATGGCAACATGTATGGTTGAATGTGCTTAAGAACGAGACCCTTAACCACATAACCTTATTGCTCATTTTACTACTATGTCATGGCAACATACATGGTTGAATGACCTTGAGAACGAGCCCCTTAACCACCTAACCTTATTTCTCACTTTACCACTGTTCCATGGCAACATATATAGCTGAATTTCCTTGAGAACGAGTCCCTTAACCACTTAACCTTAATGCTCACTTTACCACTGTTCCATGGCAACATATTTAGTTGAATGTTCTTGAGAACGAATTCCTTAACCACTTAACCTTAATGCTCACTTTACCACTGTTCCATGGCAACATATATGGTTGAATGTCCTTGAGAACGCGCCCCTTAACCACTTAACCTTAATGCTCACTTTACCACTGTTCCATGGCAACATATATTGAAGAATGTCCTTGAGAAGGAGCCCCTTATACAATTAACCTTAAAGCTAATTTTATCACTGTTCCATGGCAACATATATGGTTGAATGTCCTTGAGAACGAGCCCCTTAACCACTTAACCTTACTTTACCACTGTTCCATGGCAACATATATAGTTGAATGTCCTTAAGAACGAGCCCCTTAACCACTTAACCTTAATGCTCACTTTACCACTGTTCCATGGCAACATATATAGTTGAATGTCCTTGAGAACGAGGACCTTAACCACTTAACCTTAATGCTCACTTTACCACTGTTCCATAGCAAAATAAATGGTCGAATGTCCTTGAGAACGAGCACCTTAACCACTTAACCTTAATGCTCACTTTACCACTGTTTCATGGCAACATATATGGTCGAATGTCCTTGAGAACGAGCACCTTAACATTTTAACCTTAATGTTCACTTTACCACTGTTGAATGGCAACATATATGGTTGAATGTCCTTAGGAACGAGCCCCTTAACTACTTAACCTTAATGCTCACTTTACCACTGTTCCATGGCAACATATATAGTTGAATGTCCTTGAGAACAAGCCCCTTAACCACTTAACCTTAATGCTCACTTTACCACTGTTCCATGGCAACATATATGGTTGAATGTCCTTGAGAATAAGCCCCTTAACCACTTATCCTTAATGCTCACTTTACCACTGTTCAATGGCAACATGTATGGTTGAATGTGCTTAAGAACGAGACCCTTAACCACTTAACCTTAATGCTCATTTTACTACTATTCCATGGCAACATACATGGTTGAATGACCTTGAGAACGAGCCCCTTAACCACTTAACCTTAATTCTCACTTTACAACTGTTCCATGGCAACATATATAGCTGAATGTCCTTGGGAACGAGCCCCTTAACCACTTTACCTTAATGCTCACTTTACCACTGTTCCATTTCAACATATATAGTTGAATGTCCTTGAGAACAAGCCCCTTAACCACTTAACCTTAATGCTCACTTTACCACTGTTCCATGGCAACATATATGGTTGAATGTCCTTGGGAACGAGCCCTTAACTACTTAACCTTAATGCTCACTTTACCACTGTTCCATGGCAACATATATAGCTGAATGTCCTTGAGAACGAGCCCCTTAACCACTTAACCTTAATGCTCACTTTACCACTGTTCCATGGCAACATATATGGTTTAATGTCCTTGAGAACGAGCCCCTTATACAATTAACCTTAAAGCTAATTTTATCACTGTTCCATGGCAACATATATGGTTGAATGTCCTTGAGAACGAGCCCCTCAACCACTTAAGCTTAATGTTCACTTTACCAATGTTCCATGGCAACATATATGGTTGAATGTCCTTGTGAACAAGCCCCTTAACCACTTAAGCTTAATGCTCACTTTACCACTGTTCCATGGCAACATATATGGTTGAATGTCCTTGAGAATTAGCCCCTTAACCACTTATCCTTAATGCTAACTTTACCAATTTACCATGGCAACATATATTTTTTAATGTCCTTGAGAACGAGACCCTTAACCACATAACCTTAATGCTCATTTTACTACTATTTCATGGCAACATACATGGTTGAATGACCTTGAGAACGAGCCCCTTAACCACTTAACCTTATTTCTCACTTTACTACTGTTCCATGGCAACATATATAGCTGAATTTCCTTGAGAATGAGCCCCTTAACCACTTAACCTTAATGCTCACTTTACCACTGTTCCATGGCAACATATATAGTTGAATGTCCTTGAGAACACGCCCCTTAACCACTTAACCTTAATGCTCACTTTACCACTGTACCATGGCAACATATATGGTTGAATGTCCTTGAGAATTAGCCCCTTAACCACTTATCCTTAATGCTCACTTTACCACTTTTCCATGGCAACATATATGGTTGAATGTCCTTGAGAACGAGCCCCTTAACCACTTAACCTTAATGATCACTTTACCACTGTTCCATGGCAACATATATCGTTGAATGTTTTTGAGAACGAGCCCCTTAACCACTTAACCTTAATGCTCACTTTACCACTGTTCCATGGCAACATATATGGTTGAATGTGCTTGAGAATGAGCCCCTTAACCACTTAACCTTAATGCTCATTTTACTACTATTCCATGGCATCATATATGGTTGTATGTCCTTGAGAACGATCCCCTTAACCACTTAACCTTAATGCTCCCTTTGACACTGTTCCATGGCAACAAATATGGTTGAATGCCCTTGAGAACGAGGACCTTAACCACTTAACCTTAATGTTCACTTTACCACTGTTGAATGGCAACATATATGGTTGAATGTCCTTGGGAACGAGCCCCTTAACTACTTAACCTTAATGCTCACTTTACCACTGTTCCATGGCAACATATATAGCTGAATGTCCTTAAGAACGAGCCCCTTAACCACTTTAATTTAATGCTCACTTTACCACTGTTCCATGGCAACATATATGGTTGAATGTCCTTGAGAATTAGCCCCTTAACCACTTATCCTTAATGCTCACTTTACCACTGTTCAATGGCAACATGTATGGTTGAATGTGCTTAAGAACGAGACCCTTAACCACTTAACCTTAATGCTCATTTTACCACTATTCCATGGCAACATACATGGTTGAATGACCTTGAGAACGAGCCCCTTAACCACTTACTCTTAATTCTCACTTTACCACTGTTCCATGGCAACATATATAGCTGAATGTCCTTGAGAACGAGCCCCTTAACCACTTAATTTTAATGCTCACTTTACTACTGTTCCATGGCAACATATATAGTTGAATGTCCTTGAGAACGAGCCCCTTAACCACTTAACCTTAATGATCAATTTACCACTGTTCCATGGCAACATATATCGTTGAATGTTCTTAAGAACGAGCCCCTTAACCACTTAACCTTAATGCTCACTTTACCACTGTTCAATGGCAACATGTATGGTTGAATGTGCTTAAGAACGAGACCCTTAACCACTTAACCTTAATGCTCACTTTACCACTGTTCCATGGCAACATATATAGTTAAATGTGCTTGAGAATGAGCCCCTTAGACACTTAACCTTAATGCTCATTTTACTACTATTCCATGGCAACATATATGGTTGTATGTCCTTGAGAAACATCCCCTTAACCACTTAACCTTAATGCTCCCTTTGACACTGTTCCATGGCAACAAATATGGTTGAATGTCCTTGAGAACGAGGACCTTAACCACTTAACCCTAATGCTCACTTTACCACTGTTCCATAGCAAAATATATGGTCGAATATCCTTGAGAACGAGCACCTTAACCTTTTAACCTTAATGCTCACTTTACCACTGTTCCATGGCAACATATATGGTCGAATGTCCTTGAGAACGAGCACCTTAACAACTTAACCTTAATGCTCACTTTACCACTGTTCAATGGCAACATATATGGTTGAATGTCCTTGGGAACGAGCCCCTAAACTACTTAACCTTAATGCTCACTTTACCACTGTTCCATGGCAACATATATAGCTGAATGTCCTTAAAACGAGCCCTTTAACCACTTAACCTTAATGCTCACTTTAACACTGTTCCATGGCAACATATATGGTTGAATGTCCTTAAGAATTAGTCCCTTAACCACTTATCCTTAATGCTCACTTTACCACTGTTCAAAGGCAACATGTATGGTTGAATGTGCTTAAGAACGAGACCCTTAACCACATAACCTTATTGCTCATTTTACTACTATGTCATGGCAACATACATGGTTGAATGACCTTGAGAACGAGCCCCTTAACCACCTAACCTTATTTCTCACTTTACCACTGTTCCATGGCAACATATATAGCTGAATTTCCTTGAGAACGAGTCCCTTAACCACTTAACCTTAATGCTCACTTTACCACTGTTCCATGGCAACATATTTAGTTGAATGTTCTTGAGAACGAATTCCTTAACCACTTAACCTTAATGCTCACTTTACCACTGTTCCATGGCAACATATATGGTTGAATGTCCTTGAGAACGCGCCCCTTAACCACTTAACCTTAATGCTCACTTTACCACTGTTCCATGGCAACATATATTGAAGAATGTCCTTGAGAAGGAGCCCCTTATACAATTAACCTTAAAGCTAATTTTATCACTGTTCCATGGCAACATATATGGTTGAATGTCCTTGAGAACGATCCCCTTGACTACTGAACCTTAACGCTCACTTTACCACTACTCAATGGAAACATATATTGTTGAATGTCCTTGAGAACGAGTCCCTTAACCACTTAACCTTAATGCTCACTTTACCACTGTTCCATGGCAACATATATGGTCGAATGTCATTGAGGGCGAGCCCCTTAACCACTTAACCTTAATGTTCACTTTACCAATGTTCCATGGCAACATATATGGTTGAATGTCCTTGAGAACAAGCCCCTAACAACTTAACCTTAATGCTCACTTTACCACTGTTCCATGGCAACATATATCGTCGAATGTCCATGAGAACGATCCCCTCAACCACTTAACCTTAATGTTTACTTTACCAATGTTCTATGGCAACATTTATGGTTGAATGTCCCTGAGAACAAGCCCCTTAACCACTTAACCTTAATGCTCAGATTACCACTGTTCCATGGCAACATGTATGGTTGAATGTTCTTAAGAACGAGACCCTTAACCACTTAACCTTAATGCTCATTTTACCACTATTCCATGGCAACATATATGGTTGAATGTCCTTGAGAATTAGCCCCTTAACCACTTATCCTTAATGCTTACTTTACCACTGTTCAATGGCAACATGTATGGTTGAATGTGCTTAAGAACGAGACCCTTAACCACTTAACCTTAATGCTCATTTTACTACTATTCCATGGCAACATACATAGTTGAATGACCTTGAGAACGAGCCCCTTAACCACTTAACCTTACTTTACCACTGTTCCATGGCAACATATATAGCTTAATGTCCTTAAGAACGAGCCCCTTAACCACTTAACCTTAATGCTCACTTTACCACTGTTCCATGGCAACATATATAGTTGAATGTCCTTGAGAACGAGGACCTTAACCACTTAACCTTAATGCTCACTTTACCACTGTTCCATAGCAAAATATATGGTCGAATGTCCTTGAGAACGAGCACCTTAACCACTTAACCTTAATGCTCACTTTACCACTGTTTCATGGCAACATATATGGTCGAATGTCCTTGAGAACGAGCACCTTAACATTTTAACCTTAATGTTCACTTTGCCACTGTTGAATGGCAACATATATGGTTGAATGTCCTTAGGAACGAGCCCCTTAACTACTTAACCTTAATGCTCACTTTACCACTGTTCCATAGCAACATATATAGCTGAATTTCCTTGAGAACGAGCCCCTTAACCACTTAAATTTAATGCTCACTTTACCACTGTTCCATGGCAACATATATGGTTGAATGTCCTTGAGAATTAGCCCCTTAACCACTTATCCTTAATGCTCACTTTACCACTGTTCAATGGCAACATGTATGGTTGAATGTGCTTAAGAACGAGACCCTTAACCACTTAACCTTAATGCTCATTTTACTACTATTCCATGGCAACATACATGGTTGAATGACCTTGAGAACGAGCCCCTTAACCACTTAACCTTAATTCTCACTTTACAACTGTTCCATGGCAACATATATAGCTGAATGTCCTTGGGAACGAGCCCCTTAACCACTTTACCTTAATGCTCACTTTACCACTGTTCCATGGCAACATATATAGTTGAATGTCCTTGAGAACAAGCCCCTTAACCACTTAACCTTAATGCTCACTTTACCACTGTTCCATGGCAACATATATGGTTGAATGTCCTTGGGAACGAGCCCTTAACTACTTAACCTTAATGCTCACTTTACCACTGTTCCATGGCAACATATATAGCTGAATGTCCTTGAGAACGAGCCCCTTAACCACTTAAACTTAATGCTCACTTTACCACTGTTCCATGGCAACATAAATGGTTGAATGTCCTTGAGAACGAATTCCTTAACCACTTAACCTTAATGCTCACTTTACCACTGTTCCATGGCAACATATATGGTTTAATGTCCTTGAGAACGAGCCCCTTATACAATTAACCTTAAAGCTAATTTTATCACTGTTCCATGGCAACATATATGGTTGAATGTCCTTGAGAACGAGCCCCTTGACTACTCAACCTTAACGCTCACTTTACCACTGTTCCATGGAAACATATATTGTTGAATGTCCTTGAGAACGAGCCCCTCAACCACTTAACCTTAATGTTCACTTTACCAATGTTCCATGGCAACATATATGGTTGAATGTCCTTGTGAACAAGCCCCTTAACCACTTAAGCTTAATGCTCACTTTACCACTGTTCCATGGCAACATATATGGTTGAATGTCCTTGAGAATTAGCCCCTTAACCACTTATCCTTAATGCTAACTTTACCAATTTACCATGGCAACATATATTTTTTAATGTCCTTGAGAACGAGACCCTTAACCACATAACCTTAATGCTCATTTTACTACTATTTCATGGCAACATACATGGTTGAATGACCTTGAGAACGAGCCCCTTAACCACTTAACCTTATTTCTCACTTTACTACTGTTCCATGGCAACATATATAGCTGAATTTCCTTGAGAATGTGCCCCTTAACCACTTAACCTTAATGCTCACTTTACCACTATTCCATGGCAACATATATAGTTGAATGTCCTTGAGAACACGCCCCTTAACCACTTAACCTTAATGCTCACTTTACCACTTTACCATGGCAACATATATGGTTGAATGTCCTTGAGAATTAGCCCCTTAACCACTTATCCTTAATGCTCACTTTACCACTTTTCCATGGCAACATATATGGTTGAATGTCCTTGAGAACGAGCCCCTTAACCACTTAACCTTAATGATCACTTTACCACTGTTCCATGGCAACATATATCGTTGAATGTTTTTGAGAACGAGCCCCTTAACCACTTAACCTTAATGCTCATTTTACTACTATTCCATGGCATCATATATGGTTGTATGTCCTTGAGAACGATCCCCTTAACCACTTAACCTTAATGCTCCCTTTGACACTGTTCCATGGCAACAAATATGGTTGAATGCCCTTGAGAACGAGGACCTTAACCACTTAACCTTAATGTTCACTTTACCACTGTTGAATGGCAACATATATGGTTGAATGTCCTTGGGAACGAGCCCCTTAACTACTTAACCTTAATGCTCACTTTACCACTGTTCCATGGCAACATATATAGCTGAATGTCCTTAAGAACGAGCCCCTTAACCACTTAAATTTAATGCTCACTTTACCACTGTTCCATGGCAACATATATGGTTGAATGTCCTTGAGAATTAGCAGCTTAACCACTTATCCTTAATGCTCACTTTACCACTGTTCAATGGCAACATGTATGGTTGAATGTGCTTAAGAACGAGACCCTTAACCACTTAACCTTAATGCTCATTTTACTACTATTCCATGGCATCATATATGGTTGTATGTCCTTGAGAACGATCCCCTTAACCACTTAACCTTAATGCTCCCTTTGACACTGTTCCATGGCAACAAATATGGTTGAATGCCCTTGAGAACGAGGACCTTAACCACTTAACCTTAATGTTCACTTTACCACTGTTGAATGGCAACATATATGGTTGAATGTCCTTGGGAACGAGCCCCTTAACTACTTAACCTTAATGCTCACTTTACCACTGTTCCATGGCAACATATATAGCTGAATGTCCTTAAGAACGAGCCCCTTAACCACTTACTCTTAATTCTCACTTTACCACTGTTCCATGGCAACATATATAGCTGAATGTCCTTGAGAACGAGCCCCTTAACCACTTAATTTTAATGCTCACTTTACTACTGTTCCATGGCAACATATATAGTTGAATGTCCTTGAGAACGAGCCCCTTAACCACTTAACCTTAATGATCAATTTACCACTGTTCCATGGCAACATATATCGTTGAATGTTCTTAAGAACGAGCCCCTTAACCACTTAACCTTAATGCTCACTTTACCACTGTTCCATGGCAACATATATAGTTGAATGTGCTTGAGAATGAGCCCCTTAGACACTTAACCTTAATGCTCATTTTACTACTATTCCATGGCAACATATATGGTTGTATGTCCTTGAGAACGATCCCCTTAACCACTTAACCTTAATGCTCCCTTTGACACTGTTCCATGGCAACAAATATGGTTGAATGTCCTTGAGAACGAGGACCTTAACCACTTAACCCTAATGCTCACTTTACCACTGTTCCATAGCAAAATATATGGTCGAATATCCTTGAGAACGAGCACCTTAACCTTTTAACCTTAATGCTCACTTTACCACTGTTCCATGGCAACATATATGGTCGAATGTCCTTGAGAACGAGCACCTTAACAACTTAACCTTAATGCTCACTTTACCACTGTTCAATGGCAACATATATGGTTGAATGTCCTTGGGAACGAGCCCCTAAACTACTTAACCTTAATGCTCACTTTACCACTGTTCCATGGCAACATATATAGCTGAATGTCCTTAAAACGAGCCCTTTAACCACTTAACCTTAATGCTCACTTTAACACTGTTCCATGGCAACATATATGGTTGAATGTCCTTAAGAATTAGTCCCTTAACCACTTATCCTTAATGCTCACTTTACCACTGTTCAATGGCAACATGTATGGTTGAATGTGCTTAAGAACGAGACCCTTAACTACATAACCTTAATGCTCATTTTACTACTATTTCATGGCAACATACATGGTTGAATGACCTTGAGAACGAGCCCCTTAACCACTTAACCTTATTTCTCACTTTACCACTGTTCCATGGCAACATATATAGCTGAATTTCCTTGAGAACGAGTCCCTTAACCACTTAACCTTAATGCTCACTTTACCACTGTTCCATGGCAACATATTTAGTTGAATGTTCTTGAGAACGAATTCCTTAACCACTTAACCTTAATGCTCACTTTACCACTGTTCCATGGCAACATATATGGTTGAATGTCCTTGAGAACGCGCCCCTTAACCACTTAACCTTAATGCTCACTTTACCACTGTTCCATGGCAACATATATTGAAGAATGTCCTTGAGAAGGAGCCCCTTATACAATTAACCTTAAAGCTAATTTTATCACTGTTCCATGGCAACATATATGGTTGAATGTCCTTGAGAACGATCCCCTTGACTACTGAACCTTAACGCTCACTTTACCACTGTTCAATGGAAACATATATTGTTGAATGTCCTTGAGAACGAGTCCCTTAACCACTTAACCTTAATGCTCACTTTACCGCTGTTCCATGGCAACATATATGGTCGAATGTCATTGAGGGCGAGCCCCTTAACCACTTAACCTTAATGTTCACTTTACCAATGTTCCATGGCAACATATATGGTTGAATGTCCTTGAGAACAAGCCCCTTAACAACTTAACCTTAATGCTCACTTTACCACTGTTCCATGGCAACATATATCGTCGAATGTCCATGAGAACGATCCCCTCAACCACTTAACCTTAATGTTTACTTTACCAATGTTCTATGGCAACATTTATGGTTGAATGTCCTTGAGAACAAGCCCCTTAACCACTTAACCTTAATGCTCAGATTACCACTGTTCCATGGCAACATGTATGGTTGAATGTTCTTAAGAACGAGACCCTTAACCACTTAACCTTAATGCTCATTTTACCACTATTCCATGGCAACATATATGGTTGAATGTCCTTGAGAATTAGCCCCTTAACCACTTATCCTTAATGCTCACTTTACCACTGTTCAATGGCAACATGTATGGTTGAATGTGCTTAAGAACAAGACCCTTAACCACTTAACCTTAATGCTCATTTTACTACTATTCCATGGCAACATACATGGTTGAATGACCTTGAGAACGAGCCCCTTAACCACTTACTCTTAATTCTCACTAATCAACTGTTCCATGGCAACATATATAGCTGAATGTCCTTGAGAACGAGCCCCTTAACCATTTAACCTTAATGCTCACTTTACCACTGTTCCATGGCAACATATATAGTTGAATGTCCTTGAGAACAAGCCCCTTAACCACTTAACCTTAATGCTCACTTTACCACTGTTCCATGGCAACATATATGATTGAATGTCCTTAAGAATTAGCCCCTTAACCACTTATCCTTAATGCTCATTTTACCACTTTTCCATGTAAACATATATAATTAAATGTCCTTGAGAACGAGCCCCTTAACCACTTAATTTTAATGCTCACTTTACTACTGTTCCATGGCAACATATATAGTTGAATGTCCTTGAGAACGAGCCCCTTAACCACTTAACCTTAATGATCAATTTACCACTGTTCCATGGCAACATTTATCGTTGAATGTTCTTGAGAACGAGCCCCTTAACCACTTAACCTTAATGCTCACTTTACTACTGTTCCATGGCAACATATATGGTTGAATGTGCTTGAGAATGAGCCCCTTAACCACTTAACCTTAATGCTCACTTTACCACTGTTCAATGGCAACATATATGGTTGAATGTCCTTAAGAATTAGTCCCTTAACCACTTATCCTTAATGCTCACTTTACCACTGTTCAATGGCAACATGTATGGTTGAATGTGCTTAAGAACGAGACCCTTAACCACATAACCTTAATGCTCATTTTACTACTATTCCATGGCAACATACATAGTTGAATGACCTTGAGAACGAGCCCCTTAACCACTTAACCTTACTTTACCACTGTTCCATGGCAACATATATAGCTGAATGTCCTTAAGAACGAGCCCCTTAACCACTTAACCTTAATGCTCACTTTACCACTGTTCCATGGCAACATATATAGTTGAATGTCCTTGAGAACGAGCCCCTTAACCACTTAACCTTAATGATCAATTTACCACTGTTCCATGGCAACATTTATCGTTGTATGTCCTTGAGAACGATCCCCTTAACCACTTAACCTTAATGCTCACTTTACCACTGTTCCATGGCAACATATATGGTCGAATGTCCTTGAGAACGAGCACCTTAACAACTTAACCTTAATGCTCACTTTACCACTGTTCAATGGCAACATATATGGTTGAATGTCCTTAAGAATTAGTCCCTTAACCACTTATCCTTAATGCTCACTTTACCACTGTTCAATGGCAACATGTATGGTTGAATGTGCTTAAGAACGAGACCCTTAACCACATAACCTTAATGCTCATTTTACTACTATTCCATGGCAACATACATAGTTGAATGACCTTGAGAACGAGCCCCTTAACCACTTAACCTTACTTTACCACTGTTCCATGGCAACATATATAGCTGAATGTCCTTAAGAACGAGCCCCTTAACCACTTAACCTTAATGCTCACTTTACCACTGTTCCATGGCAACATATATAGTTGAATGTCCTTGAGAACGAGGACCTTAACCACTTAACCTTAATGCTCACTTTACCACTGTTCCATAGCAAAATATATGGTCGAATGTCCTTGAGAACGAGCACCTTAACCACTTAACCTTAATGCTCACTTTACCACTGTTTCATGGCAACATATATGGTCGAATGTCCTTGAGAACGAGCACCTTAACATTTTAACCTTAATGTTCACTTTACCACTGTTGAATGGCAACATATATGGTTGAATGTCCTTAGGAACGAGCCCCTTAACTACTTAACCTTAATGCTCACTTTACCACTGTTCCATGGCAACATATATAGCTGAATTTCCTTGAGAACGAGCCCCTTAACCACTTAAATTTAATGCTCACTTTACCACTGTTCCATGGCAACATATATGGTTGAATGTCCTTGAGAATTAGCCCCTTAACCACTTATCCTTAATGCTCACTTTACCACTGTTCAATGGCAACATGTATGGTTGAATGTGCTTAAGAACGAGACCCTTAACCACTTAACCTTAATGCTCATTTTACTACTATTCCATGGCAACATATATAGCTGAATGTCCTTGAGAACGAGCCCCTTAACCACTTAAATTTAATGCTCACTTTACCACTGTTCCATGGCAACATATATTGATGAATGTCCTTGAGAACGAGCCCCTTATACAATTAACCTTAAAGCTAATTTTATCACTGTTCCATGGCAACATATATGGTTGAATGTCCTTGAGAACGAGCCACTTGACTACTCAACCTAAACGCTCACTTTACCACTGTTCCATGGAAACATATATTGTTGAATGTCCTTGAGAACGAGTCCCCTAAACACTTAACCTTAATGCTCACTTTACCACTGTTCCATGGCAACATATATGGTCGAATGTCATTGAGGACGAGCCCCTCAACCACTTAACCTTAATGTTCACTTTACCAATGTTCCATGGCAACATATATGGTTGAATGTCCTTGAGAACAAGCCCCTTAACCACTTAACCTTAATGCTCACTTTACCACTGTTCCATGGCAACATATATGGTCGAATGTCATTGAGGACGAGCCCCTCAACCACTTAACCTTAATGTTCACTTTACCAATGTTCTATGGCAACATATATGGTTGAATGTCCTTGAGAACAAGCCCCTTAACCACTTAACCTTAATGCTTACTTTACCACTAATCCATGGCAACATATATGGTTGAATGTCCTTGAGAATTAGCCCCTTAACCACTTATCCTTAATGCTCACTTTACCAATTTTCCATGGCAACATATATTTTTGAATGTCCTTGAGAACGAGCCCTTTAACCACTTAACCTTAATGCTCACTTTACCACTGTTCCATGGCAACATATATGGTTGAATGTCCTTGAGAACAAGCCCCTTAACCACTTAACCTTAATTCTTACTTTACCACTGTTCCATGGCAACATATATAGCTAAATGTCCTTGAGAACGAGCCCTTTAACCACTTAACCTTAATGCTCACTTTACCACTGTTCCATGGCAACATATATGGTTGAATGTCCTTGAGAACAAGCCCCTTAACCACTTAACTTTAATGCTCACTTTACCACTGTTCCATGGCAACATATATCGTTGAATGTTTTTGAGAACGAGCCCCTTAACCACTTAACCTTAATGCTCACTTTACCACTGTTCCATGGCAACATGTATGGTTGAATGTGCTTAAGAACGAGACCCTTAACCACTTAACCTTAATGCTCATTTTACCACTATTCCATGGCAACATACATGGTTGAATGACCTTGAGAACGAGCCCCTTAACCACTTACTCTTAATTCTCACTTTACCACTGTTCCATGGCAACATATATAGCTGAATGTCCTTGAGAACGAGCCCCTTAACCACTTAATTTTAATGCTCACTTTACTACTGTTCCATGGCAACATATATAGTTGAATGTCCTTGAGAACGAGCCCCTTAACCACTTAAACTTAATGATCAATTTACCACTGTTCCATGGCAACATATATCGTTGAATGTTCTTAAGAACGAGCCCCTTAACCACTTAACCTTAATGCTCACTTTATTACTGTTCCATGGCAACATATATAGTTGAATGTGCTTGAGAATGAGCCCCTTAGACACTTAACCTTAATGCTCATTTTACTACTATTCCATGGCAACATATATGGTTGTATGTCCTTGAGAACGATCCCCTTAACCACTTAACCTTAATGCTCCCTTTGACACTGTTCCATGGCAACAAATATGGTTGAATGTCCTTGAGAACGAGGACCTTAACCACTTAACCCTAATGCTCACTTTACCACTGTTCCATAGCAAAATATATGGTCGAATATCCTTGAGAACGAGCACCTTAAACTTTTAACCTTAATGCTCACTTTACCACTGTTCCATGGCAACATATATGGTCGAATGTCCTTGAGAACGAGCACCTTAACCACTTAACCTTAATGGTCACTTTACTACTGTTCCATGGCAACATATATGGTCGAATGTCCTTGAGAACGAGCACCTCAACCACTTAACCTTAAAGCTCAATTTACCACTGTTCCATTGCAACATATATGGTTGAATGACCCTGAGAACGAGCCCCTAAACTACTTAACCTTAATGCTCACTTTACCACTGTTCCATGGCAACATATATAGCTGAATGTCCTTAAAACGAGCCCTTTAACCACTTAACCTTAATGCTCACTTTAACACTGTTCCATGGCAACATATATGGTTGAATGTCCTTAAGAATTAGTCCCTTAACCACTTATCCTTAATGCTCACTTTACCACTGTTCAATGGCAACATGTATGGTTGAATGTGCTTAAGAACGAGACCCTTAACCACATAACCTTAATGCTCATTTTACTACTATTTCATGGCAACATACATGGTTGAATGACCTTGAGAACGAGCCCCTTGACTACTGAACCTTAACGCTCACTTTACCACTGTTCAATGGAAACATATATTGTTGAATGTCCTTGAGAACGAGTCCCTTAACCACTTAACCTTATTTCTCACTTTACCACTGTTCCATGGCAACATATATAGCTGAATTTCCTTGAGAACGAGTCCCTTAACCACTTAACCTTAATGCTCACTTTACCACTGTTCCATGGCAACATATATAGTTGAATGTTCTTGAGAACGAATTCCTTAACCACTTAACCGTAATGCTCACTTTACCACTGTTCCATGGCAACATATATGGTTGAATGTCCTTGAGAACGCGCCCCTTAACCACTTAACCTTAATGCTCACTTTACCACTGTTCCATGGCAACATATATTGAAGAATGTCCTTGAGAAGGAGCCCCTTATACAATTAACCTTAAAGCTAATTTTATCACTGTTCCATGGCAACATATATGGTTGAATGTCCTTGAGAACGATCCCCTTGACTACTGAACCTTAACGCTCACTTTACCACTGTTCAATGGAAACATATATTGTTGAATGTCCTTGAGAACGAGTCCCTTAACCACTTAACCTTAATGCTCACTTTACCACTGTTCCATGGCAACATATATGGTCGAATGTCATTGAGGGCGAGCCCCTTAACCACTTAACCTTAATGTTCACTTTACCAATGTTCCATGGCAACATATATGGTTGAATGTCCTTGAGAACAAGCCCCTTAACAACTTAACCTTAATGCTCACTTTACCACTGTTCCATGGCAACATATATCGTCGAATGTCCATGAGAACGATCCCCTCAACCACTTAACCTTAATGTTTACTTTACCAATGTTCTATGGCAACATTTATGGTTGAATGTCCTTGAGAACAAGCCCCTTAACCACTTAACCTTAATGCTCAGATTACCACTGTTCCATGGCAACATGTATGGTTGAATGTTCTTAAGAACGAGACCCTTAACCACTTAACCTTAATGCTCATTTTACCACTATTCCATGGCAACATATATGGTTGAATGTCCTTGAGAATTAGCCCCTTAACCACTTATCCTTAATGCTCACTTTACCACTGTTCAATGGCAACATGTATGGTTGAATGTGCTTAAGAACGAGACCCTTAACCACTTAACCTTAATGCTCATTTTACTACTATTCCATGGCAACATACATGGTTGAATGACCTTGAGAACGAGCCCCTTAACCACTTACTCTTAATTCTCACTTATCAACTGTTCCATGGCAACATATATAGCTGAATGTCCTTGAGAACGAGCCCCTTAACCATTTAACCTTAATGCTCACTTTACCACTGTTCCATGGCAACATATATAGTTGAATGTCCTTGAGAACAAGCCCCTTAACCACTTAACCTTAATGCTCACTTTACCACTGTTCCATGGCAACATATATGGTTGAATGTCCTTAAGAATTAGCCCCTTAACCACTTATCCTTAATGCTCATTTTACCACTTTTCCATGTAAACATATATAATTAAATGTCCTTGAGAACGAGCCCCTTAACCACTTAATTTTAATGCTCACTTTACTACTGTTCCATGGCAACATATATAGTTGAATGTCCTTGAGAACGAGCCCCTTAACCACTTAACCTTAATTATCAATTTACCACTGTTCCATGGCAACATTTATCGTTGAATGTTCTTGAGAACGAGCCCCTTAACCACTTAACCTTAATGCTCACTTTACTACTGTTCCATGGCAACATATATGGTTGAATGTGCTTGAGAATGAGCCCCTTAACCACTTAACCTTAATGCTCATTTTACTACTATTCCATGGCAACATATATGATTGTATGTCCTTGAGAACGATCCCCTAAACCACTTAACCTTAATGCTCCCTTTGACACTGTTCCATGGCAACAAATATGGTCGAATGTCCTTGAGAACGAGCACCTTAACAACTTAACCTTAATGCTCACTTTACCACTGTTCAATGGCAACATATATGGTTGAATGTCCTTGGGAACGAGCCCCTAAACTACTTAAACTAAAAGCTCACTTTACCACTGTTCCATGGCAACATATATAGCTGAATGTCCTTGAGAACGAGCCCCTTAACCACTTAAATTTAATGCTCACTTTACCACTGTTCCATGGCAATATATATGGTTGAATGTCCTTGAGAACGAATTCCTTGACCACTTAACCTTAATGCTCACTTTACCACTGTTCCATAGCAACATATATAGCTGAATGTCCTTGAGAACGAGCCCCTTAACCACTTAAATTTAATGCTCACTTTACCACTGTTCCATGGCAACATATATTGATGAATGTCCTTGAGAACGAGCCCCTTATACAATTAACCTTAAAGCTAATTTTATCACTGTTCCATGGCAACATATATGGTTGAATGTCCTTGAGAACGAGCCACTTGACTACTCAACCTAAACGCTCACTTTACCACTGTTCCATGGAAACATATATTGTTGAATGTCCTTGAGAACGAGTCCCCTAAACATCTAACTTTAATGCTCACTTTACCACTGTTCCATGGCAACATATATGGTCGAATGTCATTGAGGACGAGCCCCCCAACCACTTAACCTTAATGTTCACTTTACCAATGTTCCATGGCAACATATATGGTTGAATGTCCTTGAGAACAAGCCCCTTAACCACTTAACCTTAATGCTCACTTTACCACTGTTCCATGGCAACATATATGGTCGAATGTCATTGAGGACGAGCCCCTCAACCACTTAACCTTAATGTTCACTTTACCAATGTTCTATGGCAACATATATGGTTGAATGTCCTTGAGAACAAGCCCCTTAACCACTTAACCTTAATGCTTACTTTACCACTAATCCATGGCAACATATATGGTTGAATGTCCTTGAGAATTAGCCCCTTAACCACTTATCCTTAATGCTCACTTTACCAATTTTCCATGGCAACATATATTTTTGAATGTCCTTGAGAACGAGCCCTTTAACCACTTAACCTTAATGCTCACTTTACCACTGTTCCATGGCAACATATATGGTTGAATGTCCTTGAAAACAAGCCCCTTAACCACTTAACCTTAATTCTTACTTTACCACTGTTCCATGGCAACATATATAGCTAAATGTCCTTGAGAACGAGCCCTTTAACCACTTAACCTTAATGCTCACTTTACCACTGTTCCATGGCAACATATATGGTTGAATGTCCTTGAGAACAAGCCCCTTAACCACTTAACTTTAATGCTCACTTTACCACTGTTCCATGGCAACATATATCGTTGAATGTTTTTGAGAACGAGCCCCTTAACCACTTAACCTTAATGCTCACTTTACCACTGTTCCATGGCAACATGTATGGTTGAATGTGCTTAAGAACGAGACCCTTAACCACTTAACCTTAATGCTCATTTTACCACTATTCCATGGCAACATACATGGTTGAATGACCTTGAGAACGAGCCCCTTAACCACTTACTCTTAATTCTCACTTTACCACTGTTCCATGGCAACATATATAGCTGAATGTCCTTGAGAACGAGCCCCTTAACCACTTAATTTTAATGCTCACTTTACTACTGTTCCATGGCAACATATATAGTTGAATGTCCTTGAGAACGAGCCCCTTAACCACTTAACCTTAATGATCAATTTACCACTGTTCCATGGCAACATATATCGTTGAATGTTCTTAAGAACGAGCCCCTTAACCACTTAACCTTAATGCTCACTTTACCACTGTTCCATGGCAACATATATAGTTGAATGTGCTTGAGAATGAGCCCCTTAGACACTTAACCTTAATGCTCATTTTACTACTATTCCATGGCAACATATATGGTTGTATGTCCTTGAGAACGATCCCCTTAACCACTTAACCTTAATGCTCCCTTTGACACTGTTCCATGGCAACAAATATGGTTGAATGTCCTTGAGAACGAGGACCTTAACCACTTAACCCTAATGCTCACTTTACCACTGTTCCATAGCAAAATATATGGTCGAATATCCTTGAGAACGAGCACCTTAAACTTTTAACCTTAATGCTCACTTTACCACTGTTCCATGGCAACATATATGGTCGAATGTCCTTGAGAACGAGCACCTTAACAACTTAACCTTAATGCTCACTTTACCACTGTTCAATGGCAACATATATGGTTGAATGTCCTTGGGAACGAGCCCCTAAACTACTTAACCTTAATGCTCACTTTACCACTGTTCCATGGCAACATATATAGCTGAATGTCCTTAAAACGAGCCCTTTAACCACTTAACCTTAATGTTCACTTTAACACTGTTCCATGGCAACATATATGGTTGAATGTCCTTAAGAATTAGTCCCTTAACCACTTATCCTTAATGCTCACTTTACCACTGTTCAATGGCAACATGTATGGTTGAATGTGCTTAAGAACGAGACCCTTAACCACATAACCTTAATGCTCATTTTACTACTATTTCATGGCAACATACATGGTTGAATGACCTGAGAACGAGCCCCTTAACCACTTAACCTTATTTCTCACTTTACCACTGTTCCATGGCAACATATATAGCTGAATTTCCTTGAGAACGAGTCCCTTAACCACTTAACCTTAATGCTCACTTTACCACTGTTCCATGGCAACATATATAGTTGAATGTTCTTGAGAACGAATTCCTTAACCACTTAACCTTAATGCTCACTTTACCACTGTTCCATGGCAACATATATGGTTGAATGTCCTTGAGAAAGCGCCCCTTAACCACTTAACCTTAATGCTCACTTTACCACTGTTCCATGGCAACATATATTGAAGAATGTCCTTGAGAAGGAGCCCCTTATACAATTAACCTTAAAGCTAATTTTATCACTGTTCCATGGCAACATATATCGTTGAATGTCCTTGAGAACGATCCCCTTGACTACTGAACCTTAACGCTCACTTTACCACTGTTCAATGGAAACATATATTGTTGAATGTCCTTGAGAACGAGTCCCTTAACCACTTAACCTTAATGCTAACTTTACCACTGTTCCATGGCAACATATATGGTCGAATGTCATTGAGGGCGAGCCCCTTAACCACTTAACCTTAATGTTCACTTTACCAATGTTCCATGGCAACATATATGGTTGAATGTCCTTGAGAACAAGCCCCTTAACAACTTAACCTTAATGCTCACTTTACCACTGTTCCATGGCAACATATATCGTCGAATGTCCATGAGAACGATCCCCTCAACCACTTAACCTTAATGTTTACTTTACCAATGTTCTATGGCAACATTTATGGTTGAATGTCCTTGAGAACAAGCCCCTTAACCACTTAACCTTAATGCCTCAGATTACCACTGTTCCATGGCAACATGTATGGTTGAATGTTCTTAAGAACGAGACCCTTAACCACTTAACCTTAATGCTCATTTTACCACTATTCCATGGCAACATATATGGTTGAATGTCCTTGAGAATTAGCCCCTTAACCACTTATCCTTAATGCTCACTTTACCACTGTTCAATGGCAACATGTATGGTTGAATGTGCTTAAGAACGAGACCCTTAACACCTTAACCTTAATGCTCATTTTACTACTATTCCATGGCAACATACATGGTTGAATGACCTTGAGAACGAGCCCCTTAACCACTTACTCTTAATTCTCACTTATCAACTGTTCCATGGCAACATATATAGCTGAATGTCCTTGAGAACGAGCCCCTTAACCATTTAACCTTAATGCTCACTTTACCACTGTTCCATGGCAACATATATAGTTGAATGTCCTTGAGAACAAGCCCCTTAACCACTTAACCTTAATGCTCACTTTACCACTGTTCCATGGCAACATATATGGTTGAATGTCCTTAAGAATTAGCCCCTTAACCACTTATCCTTAATGCTCATTTTACCACTTTTCCATGTAAACATATATAATTAAATGTCCTTGAGAACGAGCCCCTTAACCACTTAATTTTAATGCTCATTTTACTACTGTTCCATGGCAACATATATAGTTGAATGTCCTAGAGAACGAGCCCCTTAACCACTTAACCTTAATGATCAATTTACCACTGTTCCATGGCAACATTTATCGTTGAATGTTCTTGAGAACGAGCCCCTTAACCACTTAACCTTAATGCTCACTTTACTACTGTTCCATGGCAACATATATGGTTGAATGTGCTTGAGAATGAGCCCTTAACCACTTAACCTTAATGCTCATTTTACTACTATTCCATGGCAACATATATGATTGTATGTCCTTGAGAACGATCCCCTTAACCACTTAACCTTAATGCTCCCTTTGACACTGTTCCATGGCAACAAATATGGTCGAATGTCCTTGAGAACGAGCACCTTAACAACGTAACCTTAATGCTCACTTTACCACTGTTCAATGGCAACATATATGGTTGAATGCCCTTGGAACGAGCCCCTAAACTACTTAACCTTAAAGCTCACTTTACCACTGTTCCATGGCAACATATATAGCTGAATGTCCTTGAGAACGAGCCCCTTAACCACTTAAATTTAATGCTCACTTTACCACTGTTCCATGGCAATATATATGGTTGAATGTCCTTGAGAACGAATTCCTTGACCACTTAACCTTAATGCTCACTTTACCACTGTTCCATAGCAACATATATAGCTGAATGTCCTTGAGAACGAGCCCCTTAACCACTTAAATTTAATGCTCACTTTACCACTGTTCCATGGCAACATATATTGATGAATGTCCTTGAGAACGAGCCCCTTATACAATTAACCTTAAAGCTAATTTTATCACTGTTCCATGGCAACATATATGGTTGAATGTCCTTGAGAACGAGCCACTTGACTACTCAACCTAAACGCTCACTTTACCACTGTTCCATGGAAACATATATTGTTGAATGTCCTTGAGAACGAGTCCCCTAAACATCTAACCTTAATGCTCACTTTACCACTGTTCCATGGCAACATATATGGTCGAATGTCATTGAGGACGAGCCCCTCAACCACTTAACCTTAATGTTCACTTTACCAATGTTCCATGGCAACATATATGGTTGAATGTCCTTGAGAACAAGCCCCTTAACCACTTAACCTTAATGCTCACTTTACCACTGTTCCATGGCAACATATATGGTCGAATGTCATTGAGGACGAGCCCCTCAACCACTTAACCTTAATGTTCACTTTACCAATGTTCTATGGCAACATATATGGTTGAATGTCCTTGAGAACAAGCCCCTTAACCACTTAACCTTAATGCTTACTTTACCACTAATCCATGGCAACATATATGGTTGAATGTCCTTGAGAATTAGCCCCTTAACCACTAATCCTTAATGCTCACTTTACCAATTTTCCATGGCAACATATATTTTTGAATGTCCTTGAGAACGAGCCCTTTAACCACTTAACCTTAATGCTCACTTTACCACTGTTCCATGGCAACATATATGGTTGAATGTCCTTGAGAACAAGCCCCTTAACCACTTAACCTTAATTCTTACTTTACCACTGTTCCATGGCAACATATATAGCTAAATGTCCTTGAGAACGAGCCCTTTAACCACTTAACCTTAATGCTCACTTTACCACTGTTCCATGGCAACATATATGGTTGAATGTCCTTGAGAACAAGCCCCTTAACCACTTAACTTTAATGCTCACTTTACCACTGTTCCATGGCAACATATATCGTTGAATGTTTTTGAGAACGAGCCCCTTAACCACTTAACCTTAATGCTCACTTTACCACTGTTCCATGGCAACATATATGGTTGAATGTGCTTGAGAATGAGCCCCTTAACCACTTAACCTTAATGCTCATTTTACTACTATTCCATGGCATCATATATGGTTGTATGTCCTTGAGAACGATCCCCTTAACCACTTAACCTTAATGCTCCCTTTGACACTGTTCCATGGCAACAAATATGGTTGAATGCCCTTGAGAACGAGGACCTTAACCACTTAACCTTAATGTTCACTTTACCACTGTTGAATGGCAACATATATGGTTGAATGTCCTTGGAACGAGCCCCTTAACTTCTTAACCTTAATGCTCACTTTACCACTGTTCCATGGCAACATATATAGCTGAATGTCCTTAAGAACGAGCCCCTTAACCACTTAAATTTAATGCTCACTTTACCACTGTTCCATGGCAACATATATGGTTGAATGTCCTGTGAGAATTAGCCCCTTAACCACTTATCCTTAATGCTCACTTTACCACTGTTCAATGGCAACATGTATGGTTGAATGTGCTTAAGAACGAGACCCTTAACCACATAACCTTAATGCTCATTTTACTACTATTTCATGGCAACATACATGGTTGAATGACCTTGAGAACGAGCCCCTAACCACTTAACCTTATTTCTCACTTTACCACTGTTCCATGGCAACATATATAGCTGAATTTCCTTGAGAACGAGTCCCTTAACGACTTAACCTTAATGCTCACTTTACCACTGTTCCATGGCAACATATATAGTTGAATGTTCTTGAGAACGAATTCCTTAACCACTTAACCTTAATGCTCACTTTACCACTGTTCCATGGCAACATATATGGTTGAATGTCCTTGAGAACGCGCCCCTTAACCACTTAACCTTAATGCTCACTTTACCACTGTTCCATGGCAACATATATTGATGAATGTCCTTGAGAACGAGCCCCTTATACAATTAACCTTAAAGCTAATTTTATCACTGTTCCATGGCAACATATATGGTTGAATGTCCTTGAGAACGATCCCCTTGACTACTGAACCTTAACGCTCACTTTACCACTGTTCAATGGAAACATATATTGTTGAATGTCCTTGAGAACGAGTCCCTTAACCACTTAACCTTAATGCTCACTTTACCACTGTTCCATGGCAACATATATGGTCGAATGTCATTGAGGGCGAGCCCCTTAACCACTTAACCTTAATGTTCACTTTACAAATGTTCCATGGCAACATATATGGTTGAATGTCCTTGAGAACAAGCCCCTTATCAACTTAACCTTAATGCTCACTTTACCACTGTTCCATGGCAACATATATCGTCGAATGTCCATGAGAACGATCCCCTCAACCACTTAACCTTAATGTTTACTTTACCAATGTTCTATGGCAACATTTATGGTTGAATGTCCTTGAGAACAAGCCCCTTAACCACTTCCTTAATGCTCAGATTACCACTGTTCCATGGCAACATGTATGGTTGAATGTTCTTAAGAACGAGACCCTTAACCACTTAACCTTAATACTCATTTTACCACTATTCCATGGCAACATATATGGTTGAATGTCCTTGAGAATTAGCCCCTTAACCACTTATCCTTAATGCTCACTTTACCACTGTTCAATGGCAACATGTATGGTTGAATGTGCTTAAGAACGAGACCCTTAACCACTTAACCTTAATGCTCATTTTACTACTATTCCATGGCAACATACATGGTTGAATGACCTTGAGAACGAGCCCCTTAACCACTTACTCTTAATTCTCACTTATCAACTGTTCCATGGCAACATATATAGCTGAATGTCCTTGAGAACGAGCCCCTTAACCATTTAACCTTAATGCTCACTTTACCACTGTTCTATGGCAACATATATAGTTGAATGTCCTTGAGAACAAGCCCCTTAACCACTTAACCTTAATGCTCACTTTACCACTGTTCCATGGCAACATATATGGTTGAATGTCCTTAAGAATTAGCCCCTTAACCACTTATCCTTAATGCTCATTTTACCACTTTTCCATGTAAACATATATAATTAAATGTCCTTGAGAACGAGCCCCTTAACCACTTAATTTTAATGCTCACTTTACTACTGTTCCATGGCAACATATATAGTTGAATGTCCTTGAGAACGAGCCCCTTAACCACTTAACCTTAATGATCAATTTACCACTGTTCCATGGCAACATTTATCGTTGAATGTTCTTGAGAACGAGCCCCTTAACCACTTAACCTTAATGCTCACTTTACTACTGTTCCATGGCAACATATATGGTTGAATGTGCTTGAGAATGAGCCCCTTAACCACTTAACCTTAATGCTCATTTTACTACTATTCCATGGCAACATATATGGTTGTATGTCCTTGAGAACGATCCCCTTAACCACTTAACCTTAATGCTCCCTTTGACACTGTTCCATGGCAACAAATATGGTTGAATGTCCTTGAGAACGAGGACCTTAACCACTTAACCCTAATGCTCACTTTACCACTGTTCCATAGCAAAATATATGGTCGAATATCCTTGAGAACGAGCACCTTAACCACTTAACCTTAATGCTCACTTTACCACTGTTCCATGGCAACATATATCGTCGAATGTCCTTGAGAACGAGCACCTTAACAACTTAACCTTAATGCTCACTTTACCACTGTTCAATGGCAACATATATGGTTGAATGTCCTTGGGAACGAGCCCCTAAACTACTTAACCTTAAA
This sequence comes from Neoaliturus tenellus, assembly GCA_030545055.2. Taxonomy (NCBI): domain Eukaryota; kingdom Metazoa; phylum Arthropoda; class Insecta; order Hemiptera; family Cicadellidae; genus Neoaliturus; species Neoaliturus tenellus. The sequence goes on along the minus strand of CM061533.1, from coordinate 259,785,678 downwards.
GCTCACTTTACCACTGTTCCATGGCAACATATATAGCTGAATGTCCTTGAGAACGAGCCCCTTAACCACTTAAATTTAATGCTCACTTTACCACTGTTCCATGGCAATATATATGGTTGAATGTCCTTGAGAACGAATTCCTTGACCACTTAACCTTAATGCTCACTTTACCACTGTTCCATAGCAACATATATAGCTGAATGTCCTTGAGAACGAGCCCCTTAACCACTTAAATTTAATGCTCACTTTACCACTGTTCCATGGCAACATATATTGATGAATGTCCTTGAGAACGAGCCCCTTATACAATTAACCTTAAAGCTAATTTTATCACTGTTCCATGGCAACATATATGGTTGAATGTCCTTGAGAACGAGCCACTTGACTACTCAACCTAAACGCTCACTTTACCACTGTTCCATGGAAACATATATTGTTGAATGTCCTTGAGAACGAGTCCCTTAACCACTTAACCTTAATGCTCACTTTACCACTGTTCCATGGCAACATATATGGTCGAATGTCATTGAGGGCGAGCCCCTTAACCACTTAACCTTAATGTTCACTTTACCAATGTTCCATGGCAACATATATGGTTGAATGTCCTTGAGAACAAGCCCCTTATCAACTTAACCTTAATGCTCACTTTACCACTGTTCCATGGCAACATATATCGTCGAATGTCCATGAGAACGATCCCCTCAACCACTTAACCTTAATGTTTACTTTACCAATGTTCTATGGCAACATTTATGGTTGAATGTCCTTGAGAACAAGCCCCTAACCACTTAACCTTAATGCTCAGATTACCACTGTTCCATGGCAACATGTATGGTTGAATGTTCTTAAGAACGAGACCCTTAACCACTTAACCTTAATGCTCATTTTACCACTATTCCATGGCAACATATATGGTTGAATGTCCTTGAGAATTAGCCCCTTAACCACTTATCCTTAATGCTCACTTTACCACTGTTCAATGGCAACATGTATGGTTGAATGTGCTTAAGAACGAGACCCTTAACCACTTAACCTTAATGCTCATTTTACTACTATTCCATGGCAACATACATGGTTGAATGACCTTGAGAACGAGCCCCTTAACCACTTACTCTTAATTCTCACTTATCAACTGTTCCATGGCAACATATATAGCTGAATGTCCTTGAGAACGAGCCCCTTAACCATTTAACCTTAATGCTCACTTTACCACTGTTCCATGGCAACATATATAGTTGAATGTCCTTGAGAACAAGCCCCTTAACCACTTAACCTTAATGCTCTCTTTACCACTGTTCCATGGCAACATATATGGTTGAATGTCCTTAAGAATTAGCCCCTTAACCACTTATCCTTAATGCTCATTTTACCACTTTTCCATGTAAACATATATAATTAAATGTCCTTGAGAACGAGCCCCTTAACCACTTAATTTTAATGCTCACTTTACTACTGTTCCATGGCAACATATATAGTTGAATGTCCTTGAGAACGAGCCCCTTAACCACTTAACCTTAATGATCAATTTACCACTGTTCCATGGCAACATTTATCGTTGAATGTTCTTGAGAACGAGCCCCTTAACCACTTAACCTTAATGCTCACTTTACTACTGTTCCATGGCAACATATATGGTTGAATGTGCTTGAGAATGAGCCCCTTAACCACTTAACCTTAATGCTCATTTTACTACTATTCCATGGCAACAAATATGGTTGAATGTCCTTGAGAACGAGGACCTTAACCACTTAACCCTAATGCTCACTTTACCACTGTTCCATAGCAAAATATATGGTCGAATATCCTTGAGAACGAGCACCTTAACCACTTAACCTTAATGCTCACTTTACCACTGTTCCATGGCAACATATATGGTCGAATGTCCTTGAGAACGAGCACCTTAACAACTTAACCTTAATGCTCACTTTACCACTGTTCAATGGCAACATATATGGTTGAATGTCCTTGGGAACGAGCCCCTAAACTACTTAACCTTAAAGCTCACTTTACCACTGTTCCATGGCAACATATATAGCTGAATGTCCTTGAGAACGAGCCCCTTAACCACTTAAATTTAATGCTCACTTTACCACTGTTCCATGGCAATATATATGGTTGAATGTCCTTGAGAACGAATTCCTTGACCACTTAACCTTAATGCTCACTTTACCACTGTTCCATAGCAACATATATAGCTGAATGTCCTTGAGAACGAGCCCCTTAACCACTTAAATTTAATGCTCACTTTACCACTGTTCCTTGGCAACATATATTGATGAATGTCCTTGAGAACGAGCCCCTTATACAATTAACCTTAAAGCTAATTTTATCACTGTTCCATGGCAACATATATGGTTGAATGTCCTTGAGAACGAGCCACTTGACTACTCAACCTAAACGCTCACTTTACCACTGTTCCATGGAAACATATATTGTTGAATGTCCTTGAGAACGAGTCCCCTAAACACTTAACCTTAATGCTCACTTTACCACTGTTCCATGGCAACATATATGGTCGAATGTCATTGAGGACGAGCCCCTCAACCACTTAACCTTAATGTTCACTTTACCAATGTTCCATGGCAACATATATGGTTGAATGTCCTTGAGAACAAGCCCCTTAACCACTTAACCTTAATGCTCACTTTACCACTGTTCCATGGCAACATATATGGTCGAATGTCATTGAGGACGAGCCCCTCAACCACTTAACCTTAATGTTCACTTTACCAATGTTCTATGGCAACATATATGGTTGAATGTCCTTGAGAACAAGCCCCTTAACCACTTAACCTTAATGCTTACTTTACCACTAATCCATGGCAACATATATGGTTGAATGTCCTTGAGAATTAGCCCCTTAACCACTTATCCTTAATGCTCACTTTACCAATTTTCCATGGCAACATATATTTTTGAATGTCCTTGAGAACGAGCCCTTTAACCACTTAACCTTAATGCTCACTTTACCACTGTTCCATGGCAACATATATGGTTGAATGTCCTTGAGAACAAGCCCCTTAACCACTTAACCTTAATTCTTACTTTACCACTGTTCCATGGCAACATATATAGCTAAATGTCCTTGAGAACGAGCCCTTTAACCACTTAACCTTAATGCTCACTTTACCACTGTTCCATGGCAACATATATGGTTGAATGTCCTTGAGAACAAGCCCCTTAACCACTTAACCTTAATGCTCACTTTACCACTGTTCCATGGCAACATATATGGTCGAATGTCATTGAGGACGAGCCCCTCAACCACTTAACCTTAATGTTCACTTTACCAATGTTCTATGGCAACATATATGGTTGAATGTCCTTGAGAACAAGCCCCTTAACCACTTAACCTTAATGCTTACTTTACCACTAATCCATGGCAACATATATGGTTGAATGTCCTTGAGAATTAGCCCCTTAACCACTTATCCTTAATGCTCACTTTATCAATTTTCCATGGCAACATATATTTTTGAATGTCCTTGAGAACGAGCCCTTTAACCACTTAACCTTAATGCTCACTTTACCACTGTTCCATGGCAACATATATGGTTGATTGTCCTTGAGAACGAGTCCCCTAACCACTTATCCTTAATGCTCACTTTACCACTGTTCCATGGCAACATATATCGTTGAATGTTCTTCGGAACGAGCCCCTTAATCACTTAACCTTAATGCTCACTTTACCACTGTTCCATGGCAACATATATGGTTGAATGTGCTTGAGAATGAGCCCCTTAACCACTTAAACTTAATGCTCCTTTTACTACTATTCCATGGCAACATATGTGGTTGTATGTCCTTGAGAACGATCCTCTTAACCACTTAACCTTAATGCTCCCTTTACCAATTTTCCATGGCAACATATATTTTTGAATGTCCTTGAGAACGAGCCCCTTAACCACTTAACCTTAATGCTCACTTTACCACTGTTCAATGGCAACATGTATGGTTGAATGTGCTTAAGAACGAGACCCTTAACCACTTAACCTTAATGCTCATTTTACTACTATTCCATGGCAACATACATGGTTGAATGACCTTGAGAACGAGCCCCTTAACCACTTAACCTTAATTCTCACTTTTCCACTGTTCCATGGCAACATATATAGCTGAATGTCCTTGAGAACGAGTCCTTCAACCACTTAACCTTAATGCTCACTTTACCACTGTTCCATGGCAACATATATGGTTGAATGTCCTTGAGAACAAGTCCCTTAACCACTTAACCTTAATGCTCACTGTACCACTGTTCCATGGCAACATATATAGTTGAATGTCCTTAAGAATTAGCCCCTTAACTACTTTTCCTTAATGCTCACTTTACCACTTTTCCATGGCATTATATATGGTTGAATGTCCTTGAGAACGAGAACCTTAACCACTTAAACTTAATGCTCACTCTACCACTGTTCCATAGCAAAATATATGGTCGAATGTCCTTGAAAACGAGCACCTTAACCACTTTACCTTAATGCTCACTTTACCACTGTTCAATGGCAACATATATGGTCGAATGTCCTTTTTGAACAAGCACCTTATCCGCTTAACCCTTATGCTCACTTAACCACTGTTCCATGGCAACATATATGGTTGAATGTGCTTAAGAACGAGACCCTTAACCACTTAACCTTAATGCTCATTTTACTACTATTCCATGGCAACATACATGGTTGAATGACCTTGAGAACGAGCCCCTTAACCACTTAACCTTAATTCTCACTTTACCACTGTTTCATGGCAACATATATAGCTGAATGTCCTTGAGAACGAGCCCCTTAACCACTTAACCTTAATGCTCACTTTACCAGTGTTCCATGGCAACATATATAGTTGAATGTCCTTGAGAACAAGAACCTTAACCACTAAAACCTTAATGCTTACTATACCACTGTTCCATGGCAACATATATGGTTGAATGTCTTTGAGAATTAGCCTCTTAACCACTTATCCTTAATGCTCACTTTACCACTTTTCCATGGAAACATATATGGTTGAATGTCCTTGAGAACGAGCCCCTTAACCACTTAACCTTAATGCTCACTTTACTACTGTTCCATGGCAACATATATGGTTGAATGTCCTTGAGAACGAGCCCCTTAACCACTTAACCTTAATGATCACTTTACCACTGTTCCATGGCAACATATATCGTTGAATGTTCTTGAGAACGAGGCCCTTAACCACTTAACCTTAATGCTCACTTTACCACTGTTCTATGGCAACATATATCGTTGAATGATCTTCAGAACGAGCCCCTTAATCACTTAACCTTAATGCTCACTTTACCACTGTTCAATGGCAACATATATGGTTGAATGTCCTTGGGAACGAGCCCGTTAACTACTTAACCTTAATGCTCACTTTACCACTGTTCCATGGCAACATATATAGCTGAATGTCCTTGAGAACGAGCCCCTTAACCACTTAAACTTAATGCTCACTTTACCACTGTTCCATGGCAACATATATGGTTGAATGTCCTTGAGAACGAATTCCTTAACCACTTAACCTTAATGCTCACTTTGACACTGTTCCATGGCAACATATATTGATGAATGTCCTTGAGAACGAGCCCCTTATACAATTAACCTTAAAGCTAATTTTATCACTGTTCCATGGCAACATATATGGTTGAATGTCCTTGAGAACGAGCCCCTTGACTACTCAACCTTAACGCTCACTTTACCACTGTTCCATGGAAACATATATTGTTAAATGTCCTTGAGAACGAGTACCCTAACCACTTAACCTTAATGCTCACTTTACCAATGTTCCATGGCAACATATATGGTCGAATGTCATTGAGGACGAGCCCCTCAACCACTTAACCTTAATGTTCACTTTACCAATGTTCCATGGCAACATATATGGTTGAATGTCCTTGAGAACAAGCCCCTTAACCACTTAACCTTAATGCTCATTTTACCACTGTTCCATGGCAACATATATGGTTGAATGTCCTTGAGAATTAGCCCCTTAACCACTTATCCTTAATGCTCACTTTACCAATTTTCCATGGCAACATATATTTTTGAATGTCCTTGAGAACGAGCCCTTTAACCACTTATCCTTAATGCTCACTTTACCACTGTTCCATGGCAACATATATGGTTGAATGTCCTTGAGAACGAATTCCTTAACCACTTAACCTTAATGCTCACTTTACCACTGTTCCATGGCAACATATATGGTTGAATGTCCTTGAGAACGCGCCCCTTAACCACTTAACCTTAATGCTCACTTTGACACTGTTCCATGGCAACATATATTGATGAATGTCCTTGAGAACGAGCCCCTTATAGAATTAACCTTAAAGCTAATTTTATCACTGTTCCATGTCAACATATATGGTTGAATGTCCTTGAGAACGAGCCACTTGACTACTCAACCTTAATGCTCACTTTACCACTGTTCCATTGCAACATATATGGTAGAATGTCATTGAGGCCGAGCCCCTCAACCACTTAACCTTAATGTTCACTTTACCAATGTTCCATGGCAACATATATGGTTGAATGTCCTTGAGAACAAGCCCCTTAACCACTTAACCTTAATGCTTACTTTACCAATTTTCCATGGCAACATATATTGTCGAATGTCCATGAGAACGATCCCCTCAACCACTTAACCTTAATGTTTACTTTACCAATGTTCTATGGCAACATATATGGTTAAATGTCCTTGAGAACAAGCCCCTTAACCACTTAACCTTAATGCTCACTTTACCACTAATAAATGGCAACATATATGGTTGAATGTCCTTGAGAATTAGCCCCTTAACCACTTATCCTTAATGCTCACTTTACCAATTTTCCATGGCAACATATATTTTTGAATGTCCTTGAGAACGAGCCCTTTAACCACTTAACATTAATGCTCACTTTACCACTGTTCCATGGCAACATATATGGTTGAATGTCCATGAGAACAAGCCCCTTAACCACTTAACCTTAATTCTCACTTTACCACTGTTCCATGGCAACATATATAGCTAAATGTCCTTGAGAACGAGCCCTTTAACCACTTAACCTTAATGCTCACTTTACCACTGTTCCATGGCAACATATATGGTTGAATGTCCTTGAGAACAAGCCCCTTAACCACTTAACCTTAATGCTCACTTTACCACTGTTCCATGGCAACATATATGGTTGATTGTCCTTGAGAACGAGCCCCTTAACCACTTAACCTTAATGCTCACTTTACCACTGTTCCATGGCAACATATATCGTTGAATGTTCTTAAGAACGAGCCCCTTAATCACTTAACCTTAATGCTCACTTTACCAATTTTCCATGGCAACATATATTTTTGAATGTCCTTGAGAACGAGCCCCTTAACCACTTAACCTTAAAGCTCACTTTACCACTGTTCAATGGCAACATGTATGGTTGAATGTGCTTAAGAACGAGACCCTTAACCACTTAACCTTAATGCTCATTTTACTACTATTCCATGGCAACATACATGGTTGAATGACCTTGAGAACGAGCCCCTTAACCACTTAACCTTAATTCTCACTTTTCCACTGTTCCATGGCAACATATATAGCTGAATGTCCTTGAGAACGAGTCCTTTAACCACTTAACCTTAATGCTCACTTTACCACTGTTCCAAGGCAACATATATGGTTGAATGTCCTTGAGAACAAGTCCCTTAACCACTTAACCTTAATGCTCACTTTACCACTGTTCCATGGCAACATATATAGTTGAATGTCCTTGAGAATTAGCCCCTTAACCACTTTTCCTTAATGCTCACTTTACCACTTTTCCATGGCATTATATATGGTTGAATGTCCTTGAGAACGGGCCCCTTAACCACTTAACCTAAATGCTCACTTTACTAATGTTGCATGGCAACATATATGGTTGAATATCCTTGAGAACGAGCCCCTTAACCACTTAACCTTAATGCTCACTTTACCGATGTTCCATGGCAACATATATCGTTGAATGTTCTTGAGAACGAGCCCCTTAATCACTTAACCTTAATGCTCATTTTACTACTATTCCATGGCAACATAAGTGGTTGTATGTCCTTGAGAACGCTCCTCTTAACCACTTAACCTTAATGCTCCCTTTACCAATTTTCCATGGCAACATATATTTTTGAATGTCCTTGAGAACGAGCCCCTTAACCACTTACCCTTAATGCTCACTTTACCACTGTTCAATGGCAACATGTATGGTTGAATGTGCTTAAGAACGAGACCCTTAACCACTTAACCTTAATGCTCATTTTACTACTATTCCATGGCAACATACATGGTTGAATGACCTTGAGAATTAGCCCCTTAACCACTCAACCTTAATTCTCACTTTACCACTGTTCCATGGCAACATATATAGCTGAATGTCCTTGAGAACGAGCCCCTTAACCACTTAACCTTAATGCTTACTTTACCAGTGTTCCATGGCAACATATATAGTTGAATGTCCTTGAGAACAAGCCCCTTAACCACTTAACCTTAATGCTTATTTTACCACTGTTCCATGGCAACATATATGGTTGAATGTCCTTTAGAATTAGCCTTTAACCACTTATCCTTAATGCTCACTTTACCACTTTTCCATGGCAACATATATGGTTGAATGTCCTTGAGAACGAGCCCCTTAACCACTTAACCTTAATGCTCAATTTACTACTGTTCCATGGCAACATATATGGTTGAATGTCCTTAAGAACGAGCCCCTTAACCACTTAACATTAATGATCACTTTACCACTGTTCCATGGCAACATATATCGTTGAATGTTCTTGAGAACGAGGCCCTTAACCACTTAACCTTAATGCTCACTTTACCACTGTTCCATGGCAACATATATCGTTGAATGTTCTTCAGAACGAGCCCCTTAATCACTTAACTTTAATGCTCACTTTACCACTGTTCAATGGCAACATATATGGTTGAATGTCCTTGGGAACGAGCCCGTTAACTACTTAACCTTAATGCTCACTTTACCACTGTTCCATGGCAACATATATAGCTGAATGTCCTTGAGAACGAGCCCCTTAACCACTTAAACTTAATGCTCACTTTACCACTGTTCCATGGCAACATATATGGTTGAATGTCCTTGAGAACGAATTCCTCCCTTGAGAACGAATTCCTTAACCACTTAACCTTAATGCTCACTTTATCACTGTTCCATGGCAACATATATGGTTGAATGTCCTTGAGAACGAGCCCCTTATACAATTAACCTTAAAGCTAATTTTATCACTGTTCCATGGCAACATATATGGTTGAATGTCCTTGAGAACGAGCCCCTTGACTACTCAACCTTAACGCTCACTTTACCACTGTTCCATGGAAACATATATTGTTAAATGTCCTTGAGAACGAGTCCCCTAACCACTTAACCTTAATGCTCACTTTAAAACTGTTCCATGGCAACATATATGGTCGAATGTCATTGAGGACGAGCCCCTCAGACACTTAACTCTAATGTTCACTTTACCAATGTTCCATGGCAACATATATGGTTGAATGTCCCTGAGAACAAGCCCCTTAACCACTTAACCTTAATGCTCACTTTACCACTGTTCCATGGCAACATATATGGTTGAATGTCCTTGAGAATTAGCCCCTTAACCACTTATCCTTAATGCTCACTTTACCAATTTTCCATGGCAACATATATTTTTGAATGTCCTTGAGAACGAGCCCTTTAACCACTTAACCTTAATGCTCACTTTACCACTGTTCCATGGCAACATATATGGTTGAATGTAGTTGAGAACAAGCCCCTTAACCACTTAACCTTAATTCTCACTTTATCACTGTTCCATGGAAACATATATAGCTGAATGTCCTTGAGAACGAGCCCTTTAACCACTTAACCTTAATGCTCACTTTACCACTGTTCCATGGCAACATATATGGTTGAATGTCCTTGAGAACAAGCCCCTTAACCACTTAACCTTAATGCTCACTTTACCACTGTTCCATGGCAACATATATGGTTGAATGTCCTTGAGAATTAGCCCCTTAACCACTTATCCTTAATGCTCACTTTACCACTGTTCAATGGCAACATATATGGTTGAATGTCCTTGAGAACAAGCCCCTTAACCACTTAACCTTAATGCTCACTTTACCACTGTTCCATGGCAACATATATGGTTGAATGTCCTTGAGAATTAGCCCCTTAACCACTTATCCTTAATGCTCACTTTACCACTGTTCAATGGCAACATGTATGGTTGAATGTGCTTAAGAACGAGCCCCTTAACCACTTAACCTTAATGCTCACTTTACCACTTTTCCATGGCAACATATATGGTTGAATGTCCTTGAGAACGAGCCCCTTAACCACTTAACTTTAATGCTCACTTTACTACTGTTCCCTGGCAACATATATGGTTGAATGTCCTTGAGAACGAGCCCCTTAACCACTTAACCTTAATTCTCACTTTATCACTGTTCCATGGAAACATATATAGCTGAATGTCCTTGAGAACGAGCCCTTTAACCACTTAACCTTAATGCTCACTTTACCACTGTTCCATGGCAACATATATGGTTGAATGTTCTTGAGAACAAGCCCCTTAACCACTTAACCTTAATGCTCACTTTACCACTGTTCAATGGCAACATGTATGGTTGAATGTGCTTAAGCACGAGACCCTTAACCACTTAACCTTAATGCTCATTTTACTACTATTCCATGGCAACATACATGGTTGAATGACCTTGAGAACGAGCCCCTTAACCACTTAACCTTAATTCTCACTTTTCCACTGTTCCATGGCAACATATATAGCTGAATGTCCTTGAGAACGAGTCCTTTAACCACTTAACCTTAATGCTCACTTTACCACTGTTCTATGGCAACATATATCGTTGAATGATCTTCAGAACGAGCCCCTTAATCACTTAACCTTAATGCTCACTTTACCACTGTTCAATGGCAACATATATGGTTGAATGTCCTTGGGAACGAGCCCGTTAACTACTTAACCTTAATGCTCACTTTACCACTGTTCCATGGCAACATATATAGCTGAATGTCCTTGAGAACGAGCCCCTTAACCACTTAAACTTAATGCTCACTTTACCACTGTTCCATGGCAACATATATGGTTGAATGTCCTTGAGAACGAATTCCTTAACCACTTAAACTTAATGCTCACTTTGACACTGTTCCATGGCAACATATATTGATGAATGTCCTTGAGAACGAGCCCCTTATACAATTAACCTTAAAGCTAATTTTATCACTGTTCCATGGCAACATATATGGTTGAATGTCCTTGAGAACGAGCCCCTTGACTACTCAACCTTAACGCTCACTTTACCACTGTTCCATGGAAACATATATTGTTAAATGTCCTTGAGAACGAGTACCCTAACCACTTAACCTTAATGCTCACTTTACCAATGTTCCATGGCAACATATATGGTCGAATGTCATTGAGGACGAGCCCCTCAACCACTTAACCTTAATGTTCACTTTACCAATGTTCCATGGCAACATATATGGTTGAATGTCCTTGAGAACAAGCCCCTTAACCACTTAACCTTAATGCTCATTTTACCACTGTTCCATGGCAACATATATGGTTGAATGTCCTTGAGAATTAGCCCCTTAACCACTTATCCTTAATGCTCACTTTACCAATTTTCCATGGCAACATATATTTTTGAATGTCCTTGAGAACGAGCCCTTTAACCACTTATCCTTAATGCTCACTTTACCACTGTTCCATGGCAACATATATGGTTGAATGTCCTTGAGAACGAATTCCTTAACCACTTAACCTTAATGCTCACTTTACCACTGTTCCATAGCAACATATATGGTTGAATGTCCTTGAAAACGCGCCCCTTAACCACTTAACCTTAATGCTCACTTTGACACTGTTCCATGGCAACATATATTGATGAATGTCCTTGAGAACGAGCCCCTTATAGAATTAACCTTAAAGCTAATTTTATCACTGTTCCATGTCAACATATATGGTTGAATGTCCTTGAGAACGAGCCACTTGACTACTCAACCTTAATGCTCACTTTACCACTGTTCCATTGCAACATATATGGTAGAATGTCATTGAGGCCGAGCCCCTCAACCACTTATCCTTAATGTTCACTTTACCAATGTTCCATGGCAACATATATGGTTGAATGTCCTTGAGAACAAGCCCCTTAACCACTTAACCTTAATGCTTACTTTACCAATTTTCCATGGCAACATATATTGTCGAATGTCCATGAGAACGATCCCCTCAACCACTTAACCTTAATGTTTACTTTACCAATGTTCTATGGCAACATATATGGTTAAATGTCCTTGAGAACAAGCCCCTTAACCACTTAACCTTAATGCTCACTTTACCACTAATAAATGGCAACATATATGGTTGAATGTCCTTGAGAATTAGCCCCTTAACCACTTATCCTTAATGCTCACTTTACCAATTTTCCATGGCAACATATATTTTTGAATGTCCTTGAGAACGAGCCCTTTAACCACTTAACATTAATGCTCACTTTACCACTGTTCCATGGCAACATATATGGTTGAATGTCCATGAGAACAAGCCCCTTAACCACTTAACCTTAATTCTCACTTTACCACTGTTCCATGGCAACATATATAGCTAAATGTCCTTGAGAACGAGCCCTTTAACCACTTAACCTTAATGCTCACTTTACCACTGTTCCATGGCAACATATATGGTTGAATGTCCTTGAGAACAAGCCCCTTAACCACTTAACCTTAATGCTCACTTTACCACTGTTCCATGGCAACATATATGGTTGATTGTCCTTGAGAACGAGCCCCTTAACCACTTAACCTTAATGCTCACTTTACCACTGTTCCATGGCAACATATATCGTTGAATGTTCTTAAGAACGAGCCCCTTAATCACTTAACCTTAATGCTCACTTTACCAATTTTCCATGGCAACATATATTTTTGAATGTCCTTGAGAACGAGCCCCTTAACCACTTAACCTTAATGCTCACTTTACCACTGTTCAATGGCAACATGTATGGTTGAATGTGCTTAAGAACGAGACCCTTAACCACTTAACCTTAATGCTCATTTTACTACTATTCCATGGCAACATACATGGTTGAATGACCTTGAGAACGAGCCCCTTAACCACTTAACCTTAATTCTCACTTTTCCACTGTTCCATGGCAACATATATAGCTGAATGTCCTTGAGAACGAGTCCTTTAACCACTTAACCTTAATGCTCACTTTACCACTGTTCCAAGGCAACATATATGGTTGAATGTCCTTGAGAACAAGTCCCTTAACCACTTAACCTTAATGCTCACTTTACCACTGTTCCATGGCAACATATATAGTTGAATGTCCTTGAGAATTAGCCCCTTAACCACTTTTCCTTAATGCTCACTTTACCACTTTTCCATGGCATTATATATGGTTGAATGTCCTTGAGAACGGGCCCCTTAACCACTTAACCTAAATGCTCACTTTACTAATGTTGCATGGCAACATATATGGTTGAATATCCTTGAGAACGAGCCCCTTAACCACTTAACCTTAATGCTCACTTTACCGATGTTCCATGGCAACATATATCGTTGAATGTTCTTGAGAACGAGCCCCTTAATCACTTAACCTTAATGCTCATTTTACTACTATTCCATGGCAACATAAGTGGTTGTATGTCCTTGAGAACGCTCCTCTTAACCACTTAACCTTAATGCTCCCTTTACCAATTTTCCATGGCAACATATATTTTTGAATGTCCTTGAGAACGAGCCCCTTAACCACTTACCCTTAATGCTCACTTTACCACTGTTCAATGGCAACATGTATGGTTGAATGTGCTTAAGAACGAGACCCTTAACCACTTAACCTTAATGCTCATTTTACTACTATTCCATGGCAACATACATGGTTGAATGACCTTGAGAACGAGCCCCTTAACCACTCAACCTTAATTCTCACTTTACCACTGTTCCATGGCAACATATATAGCTGAATGTCCTTGAGAACGAGCCCCTTAACCACTTAACCTTAATGCTTACTTTACCAGTGTTCCATGGCAACATATATAGTTGAATGTCCTTGAGAACAAGCCCCTTAACCACTTAACCTTAATGCTTATTTTACCACTGTTCCATGGCAACATATATGGTTGAATGTCCTTTAGAATTAGCCTTTAACCACTTATCCTTAATGCTCACTTTACCACTTTTCCATGGCAACATATATGGTTGAATGTCCTTGAGAACGAGCCCCTTAACCACTTAACCTTAATGCTCAATTTACTACTGTTCCATGGCAACATATATGGTTGAATGTCCTTGAGAACGAGCCCCTTAACCACTTAACATTAATGATCACTTTACCACTGTTCCATGGCAACATATATCGTTGAATGTTCTTGAGAACGAGGCCCTTAACCACTTAACCTTAATGCTCACTTTACCACTGTTCCATGGCAACATATATCGTTGAATGTTCTTCAGAACGAGCCCCTTAATCACTTAACTTTAATGCTCACTTTACCACTGTTCAATGGCAACATATATGGTTGAATGTCCTTGGGAACGAGCCCGTTAACTACTTAACCTTAATGCTCACTTTACCACTGTTCCATGGCAACATATATAGCTGAATGTCCTTGAGAACGAGCCCCTTAACCACTTAAACTTAATGCTCACTTTACCACTGTTCCATGGCAACATATATGGTTGAATGTCCTTGAGAACGAATTCCTCCCTTGAGAACGAATTCCTTAACCACTTAACCTTAATGCTCACTTTATCACTGTTCCATGGCAACATATATGGTTGAATGTCCTTGAGAACGAGCCCCTTATACAATTAACCTTAAAGCTAATTTTATCACTGTTCCATGGCAACATATATGGTTGAATGTCCTTGAGAACGAGCCCCTTGACTACTCAACCTTAACGCTCACTTTACCACTGTTCCATGGAAACATATATTGTTAAATGTCCTTGAGAACGAGTCCCCTAACCACTTAACCTTAATGCTCACTTTAAAACTGTTCCATGGCAACATATATGGTCGAATGTCATTGAGGACGAGCCCCTCAGACACTTAACTCTAATGTTCACTTTACCAATGTTCCATGGCAACATATATGGTTGAATGTCCCTGAGAACAAGCCCCTTAACCACTTAACCTTAATGCTCACTTTACCACTCTTCCATGGCAACATATATGGTTGAATGTCCTTGAGAATTAGCCCCTTAACCACTTATCCTTAATGCTCACTTTACCAATTTTCCATGGCAACATATATTTTTGAATGTCCTTGAGAACGAGCCCTTTAACCACTTAACCTTAATGCTCACTTTACCACTGTTCCATGGCAACATATATGGTTGAATGTAGTTGAGAACAAGCCCCTTAACCACTTAACCTTAATTCTCACTTTATCACTGTTCCATGGAAACATATATAGCTGAATGTCCTTGAGAACGAGCCCTTTAACCACTTAACCTTAATGCTCACTTTACCACTGTTCCATGGCAACATATATGGTTGAATGTCCTTGAGAACAAGCCCCTTAACCACTTAACCTTAATGCTCACTTTACCACTGTTCCATGGCAACATATATGGTTGAATGTCCTTGAGAATTAGCCCCTTAACCACTTATCCTTAATGCTCACTTTACCACTGTTCAATGGCAACATATATGGTTGAATGTCCTTGAGAACAAGCCCCTTAACCACTTAACCTTAATGCTCACTTTACCACTGTTCCATGGCAACATATATGGTTGAATGTCCTTGAGAATTAGCCCCTTAACCACTTATCCTTAATGCTCACTTTACCACTGTTCAATGGCAACATGTATGGTTGAATGTGCTTAAGAACGAGCCCCTTAACCACTTAACCTTAATGCTCACTTTACCACTTTTCCATGGCAACATATATGGTTGAATGTCCTTGAGAACGAGCCCCTTAACCACTTAACTTTAATGCTCACTTTACTACTGTTCCCTGGCAACATATATGGTTGAATGTCCTTGAGAACGAGCCCCTTAACCACCTAACCTTAATTCTCACTTTATCACTGTTCCATGGAAACATATATAGCTGAATGTCCTTGAGAACGAGCCCTTTAACCACTTAACCTTAATGCTCACTTTACCACTGTTCCATGGCAACATATATGGTTGAATGTCCTTGAGAACAAGCCCCTTAACCACTTAACCTTAATGCTCACTTTACCACTGTTCAATGGCAACATGTATGGTTGAATGTGCTTAAGAACGAGACCCTTAACCACTTAACTTTAATGCTCATTTTACTACTATTCCATGGCAACATACATGGTTGAATGACCTTGAGAACGAGCCCCTTAACCACTTAACCTTAATTCTCACTTTTCCACTGTTCCATGGCAACATATATAGCTGAATGTCCTTGAGAACGAGTCCTTTAACCACTTAACCTTAATGCTCACTTTACCACTGTTCCATGGCAACATATATGGTTGAATGTCCTTGAGAACAAGTCCCTTAACCACTTAACCTTAATGCTCACTTTACCACTGTTCCATGGCAACATATATAGTTGAATGTCCTTGAGAATTAGCCCCTTAACCACTTTTCCTTAATGCTCACTTTACCACTTTTCCATGGCATTATATATGGTTGAATGTCCTTGAGAACGGGCCCCTTAACCACTTAACCTAAATGCTCACTTTACTAATGTTCCATGGCAACATATATGGTTGAATATCCTTGAGAACGAGCCCCTTAACCACTTAACCTTAATGCTCACTTTACCGATGTTCCATGGCAACATATATCGTTGAATGTTCTTGAGAACGAGCCCCTTAATCACTTAACCTTAATGCTCATTTTACTACTATTCCATGGCAACATAAGTGGTTGTATGTCCTTGAGAACGCTCCTCTTAACCACTTAACCTTAATGCTCCCTTTACCAATTTTCCATTGCAACATATATTTTTGAATGTCCTTGAGAACGAGCCCCTTAACCACTTAACCTTAATGCTCACTTTACCACTGTTCAATGGCAACATGTATGGTTGAATGTGCTTAAGAACGAGACCCTTAACCACTTAACCTTAATGCTCATTTTACTACTATTCCATGGCAACATACATGGTTGAATGACCTTGAGAACGAGCCCCTTAACCACTTAACCTTAATTCTCACTTTACCACTGTTCCATGGCAACATATATAGCTGAATGTCCTTGAGAACGAGCCCCTTAACCACTTAACCTTAATGCTCACTTTACCAGTGTTCCATGGCAACATATATAGTTGAATGTCCTTGAGAACAAGCCCCTTAACCACTTAACCTTAATGCTTACTTTACCACTGTTCCATGGCAACATATATGGTTGAATGTCCTTGAGAATTAGCCTTTAACCACTTATCCTTAATGCTCACTAAACCACTTTTCCATGGCAACATATATGGTTGAATGTCCTTGAGAACGAGCCCCTTAACCACTTAACCTTAATGCTCAATTTACTACTGTTCCATGGCAACATATATGGTTGAATGTCCTTGAGAACGAGCCCCTTAACCACTTAACCTTAATGATCACTTTACCACTGTTCCATGGCAACATATATCGTTGAATGTTCTTGAGAACGAGGCACTTAACCACTTAACCTTAATGCTCACTTTACCACTGTTCAATGGAACATATATCGTTAAATGTTCTTCAGAACGAGCCCCTTAATCACTTAACCTTAATGCTCACTTTACCACTGTTCAATGGCAACATATATGGTTGAATGTCCTTGGGAACGAGCCCGTTAACTACTTAACCTTAATGCTCACTTTACCACTGTTTCATGGCAACATATATAGCTGAATGTCCTTGAGAACGAGCCCCTTAACCACTTAAACTTAATGCTCACTTTACCACTGTTCCATGGCAACATATATGGTTGAATGTCCTTGAGAACGAATTCCTCCCTTGAGAACGAATTCCTTAACCACTTAACCTTAATGCTCACTTTACCACTGTTCCATGGCAACAAATATGGTTGAATGTCCTTGAGAACGCGCAGCTTAACCACTTAACTTTAATGCTCACTTTGACACTGTTCCATGGCAACATATATTGATGAATGTCCTTGAGAACGAGCCCCTTATACAATTAACCTTAAAGCTAATTTTATCACTGTTCCATGGCAACATATATGGTTGAATGTCCTTGAGAACGAGCCCCTTGACTACTCAACCTTAACGCTCACTTTACCACTGTTCCATGGAAACATATATTGTTAAATGTCCTTGAGAACGAGTCCCCTAACCACTTAACCTTAATGCTCACTTTAAAACTGTTCCATGGCAACATATATGGTCGAATGTCATTGAGGACGAGCCCCTCAACCACTTAACTCTAATGTTCACTTTACCAATGTTCCATGGCAACATATATGGTTGAATGTCCCTGAGAACAAGCCCCTTAACCACTTAACCTTAATGCTCACTTTACCACTGTTCCATGGCAATATATGGTTGAATGTCCTTGAGAATTAGCCCCTTAACCACTTATCCTTAATGCTCACTTTACCAATTTTCCATGGCAACATATATTTTTGAATGTCCTTGAGAACGAGCCCTTTAACCACTTAACCTTAATGCTCACTTTACCACTGTTCCATGGCAACATATATGGTTGAATGTAGTTGAGAACAAGCCCCTTAACCACTTAACCTTAATTCTCACTTTATCACTGTTCCATGGAAACATATATAGCTGAATGTCCTTGAGAACGAGCCCTTTAACCACTTAACCTTAATGCTCACTTTACCACTGTTCCATGGCAACATATATGGTTGAATGTCCTTGAGAACAAGCCCCTTAACCACTTAACCTTAATGCTCACTTTACCACTGTTCCATGGCAACATATATGGTTGAATGTCCTTGAGAATTAGCCCCTTAACCACTTATCCTTAATGCTCACTTTACCACTGTTCAATGGCAACATGTATGGTTGAATGTGCTTAAGAACGAGCCCCTTAACCACTTAGACTTAATGCTTACTTTACCACTTTTCCATGGAAACATATATGGTTGAATGTCCTTGAGAACGAGCCCCTTAACCACTTAGATTTAATGCTCACTTTACTACTGTTCCCTGGCAACATATATGGTTGAATGTCCTTGAGAACGAGCCCCTTAACCACTTAACCTTAATGATCACTTTACCACTGTTCCATGGCAACATATATCGTTGAATGTTCTTGAGAACGAGCCACTTAACCTTAATGCTCACTTTACCACTGTTCCATGGCAACATAAGTGGTTGTATGTGCTTGAGAATGAGCCCCTTAACCACTTAACTTT
Organism: Neoaliturus tenellus; assembly: GCA_030545055.2. Classification (NCBI taxonomy): domain Eukaryota; kingdom Metazoa; phylum Arthropoda; class Insecta; order Hemiptera; family Cicadellidae; genus Neoaliturus; species Neoaliturus tenellus. Next base: position 259,766,357 of record CM061533.1, on the reverse strand, counting down.
AATGCTTACTTTACCACTGTTCCATGGCAACATATATGGTCGAATGTCCTTTTTGAACAAGCACCTTATCCGCTTAACCCTAATGCTCACTTTACCACCGTTCCATGGCAACATATATGGTTGAATGTGCTTAAGAACGAGACCCTTAACCACTTAACTTTAATGCTCATTTTCCTACTATTCCATGGCAACATACATGGTTGAATGACCTTGAGAACGAGCCCCTTAACCACTTAACCTTAATTCTCACTTTACCACTGTTCCATGGCAACATATATGGTTGAATGTCCTTGAGAACAAGCCCCTTAACCACTTAACCTTAATTTTCACTTAACCACTGTTCCATGGCAACATATATAGCTGAATGTCCTTGAGAACGAGCCCCTTAACCACTTAACCTTAATGCTCATTTTACTACTATTCCATGGCAACATACATGGTTGAATGACCTTAAAAACGAGCCCCTTAACCACTTAACCTTAATTCTCACTTTACCACTGTTCCATGGCAACATATATGGTTGAATGTACTTGAAAACGAATTCCATAACCACTTAACCTTAATGCTCACTTTACCACTGTTCCATGGCAACATATATGGTTGAATGTCCTTGAGAACGCGCCCCTTAACCACTTAACCTTATTGCTCACTTTGACACTGTTCCATGGCAACATATATTGATGAATGTCCTTGAGAACGAGCCCCTTATACAATTAACCTTAAAGCTAATTTTATGACTGTTCCATGGCAACATATATGGTTGAATGTCCTTGAGAACGAGCCCCTTGACTACTCAACCTTAACGCTCACTTTACCACTGTTCCATGGAAACATATATTGTTAAATGTCCTTGAGAACGAGTCCCCTAACCACTTAACCTTAATGCTCACTTTACCACTGTTCCATGGCAACATATATGGTCGAATGTCATTGAGGACGAGCCCCTCAACCACTTAACCTTAATGTTCACTTTACCAATGTTCCATGGCAACATTATATGGTTGAATGTCCTTGAGAACAAGCCCCTTAACCACTTAACCTTAATGCTCACTTTACCACTGTTCCATGGCAACATATATGGTTGAATGTCCTTGAGAATTAGCCCCTTAACCACTTATCCTTAATGCTAACTTTACCAATTTTCCATGGCAACATATATTTTTGAATGTCCTTGAGAACGAGCCCTTTAACCACTTAACCTTAATGCTCACTTTACCACTGTTCCATGGCAACATATATGGTTGAATGTCCTTGAGAACAAGCCCCTTAACCACTTAACCTTAATGCTCACTTTACCACTGTTCCATGGCAACATATATGGTTGAATGTCCTTGAGAATTAGCCCCTTAACCACTTATCCTTAATGCTCACTTTACCACTGTTCAATGGCAACATGTAAGGTTGAATGTGCTTAAGAACGAGACCCTTAACCACTTAACCTTGATGCTCATTTTACTACTATTCCATGGCAACATACATGGTTGAATGACCTTGAGAACGAGCCCCTTAACCACTTAACCTTAATTCTCACTTTACCACTGTTCCATGGCAACATATATGGTTGAATGTCCTTGAGAATTAGCCCCTTAACCACTTATCCTTTATGCTCACTTTACCACTTTTCCATGGCAACATATATGGTCGAATGTCCTTGAGAACGAGCCCCTTAACCACTTAACCTTAATGCTCACTTTACCACTGTTCCATGGCAACATATATAGTTGAATGTCAATGAGAACAAGCCCTCTAACCACTTAACCTTAATGCTCACTTTACCACTGTTCCATGGCAACATATATGGTTGAATGTCCTTGAGAATTAGCCCCTTAACCACTTATCCTTTATGCTCACTTTACCACTTTTCGATGGCAACATATATGGTTGAATGTCCTTGAGAACGAGCCCCTTAACCACTTAACTTTAATGCTCACTTTACTACTGTTCCATGGCAACATATATGGTTGAATGTCCTTGAGAACGAGCCCCTTAACCACTTAACCTTAATGATCACTTTACCACTGTTCCATGGCAACATATATCGTTGAATGTTCTTGAGAACGAGCCCCTTGACCACTTAACCTTAATGCTCACTTTACCACTGTTCCATGGCAACATATATGGTTGAATGTGCTTGAGAATGAGCCCCTTAACCACTTAACCTTAATGCTCATTTTACTACTATTCCATGGCAACATATATGGTTGTATGTCCTTGAGAACGATCCCCTTAACCACTTAACCTTAATGCTCCCTTTGACACTGTTCCATGGCAACAAATATGGTTGAATGTCCTTGAGAACGAGAACCTTAACCACTTTAACTTAATGCTCACTTTACCACTGTTCCATAGCAACATAAATGGTTGAATGACTTTGAGAACGAGCCCCATAACCACTTAACCTTAATTCTCACTTTAACACTGTTCCATGGCAACATATATAGTTGAATGTCCTTGAGAACAAGCCCCTTAACCACTTAACCTTAATGCTCACTTTACCACTGTTCCATGGCAACATATATGGTTGAATGTCCTTGAGAATTAGTCCCTTAACCACTTATCCTTAATGCTCACTTTACCACTTTTCCATGGCAACATATATGGTTGAATGTCCTTGAGAACGATTCCCTTAACCACTTATTCTTAATGCTCACTTTACCACTGTTCCATGGCAACATATATAGCTGAATGTCCTTGAGAACGAGCACCTTAACCACTTAACCTTAATGCTCACTTTACCACTGTTCCATGGCAACATATATAGTTGAATGTCCTTGAGAACAAGCCCCTTAACCACTTAACCTTAATGCTCACTTTACCACTGTTCCATGGCAACATATATGGTTGAATATCCTTGAGAATTAGCCCCTTAACCACTTATCCTTAATGCTCACTTTACCACTTTTTCATGGCAACATATATGGTTGAATGTCCTTGAGAAAGAGCCCCTTAACCACTTAACCTTAATGCTCACTTTACTACTGTTCCATGGCAACATATATGGTCGAATGTCGTTGAGCACGAGCCCCTTAACCACTTAACCTTAATGCTTACTTTACCACTGTTCCATGGCAACATATATGGTTGAATGTGCTTGAGAATGAGCCCCTTAACCACTTAAACTTAATGCTCCTTTTACTACTATTCCATGGCAACATATATGGTTGTATGTCCTTGAGAACTATCCTCTTAACCACTTAACCTTAATGCTCCCTTTACCGATTTTCCATGGCAACATATATTTTTGAATGTCCTTGAGAACAACCCCCTAACGATTAACCTTAATGCTCACTTTACCACTGTTTATTGGCAACATGTATGGTTGAATGTGCTTAAGAACGAGACCCTTAACCACTTAACCTTAATGCTCATTTTACTACTATTCCATTTCAACATACATGGTTGAATGACCTTGAGAACGAGCCCCATAACCACTTAACCTTAATTCTAACTTTACCACTGTTCCATGGCAACATATATAACTGAATGTCCTTGAGAACGAGCCCCTTAACCACTTAACCTTAATGCTCACTTTACCATTGTTCCATGGCAACATATATAGTTGAATGTCCTTGAGAACAAGCTACTTAACCACTTAACCTTAATGCTCAATTTACCACTGTTCCATGGCAACATATATGGTTGAATGTCCTTGAGAATTAGTCCCTTAACCACTTATCCTTAATGCTCACTTTACCACTTTTCCATGGCAACATATATGGTTGAATGTCCTTGAGAACGAGCCCCTTAACCACTTAACCTTAATGCTCACTTTACCACTGTTCCATGGCAACTTATATAGCTGAATGTCCTTGAGAACAAGCCCCTTAACCACTTAACCTTAATGCTCACTTTACCACTGTTCCATGGCAACATATATGGTTGAATGTCCTTGAGAATTAGCCCCTTAACCACTTATCCTTAATGCTCACTTTACCACTTTTTCATGGCAAAATATATGGTTGAATGTCCTTGAGGACGAGCCCCTTAACCACTTAACTTTAATGCTCACTTTACTACTGTTCCATGGCAACATATATGGTCGAATGTCCTTGAGCACGAGCCCCTTAACCACTTAACCTTAATGCTTACTTTACCACTGTTCCATGGCAACATATATAGCTGAAGTGGTAAGGGGCTTGTTCTCAGGGTCATTCAACCATATATGTTGCAATGGAACAGTGGTAAAGTGAACATTAAGGTTGAGTGGTTAAGGTGCTCGTTCTCAAGGACATTCAACCATATATGTTGCCATGGAACAGTGGTAAAGTGAGCATTAGGGTTAAGTGTTAAGGGGCTCGTTCTCAAGGACATTCAACCATATATGTTGCCATGGAACAGAAGTAGAGTGAGCAATAAGGTTAAATGGATAAGGTGCTTGTTCTCAAGGACATTTGACCATATAAGTTTCCATGGAACAGTGGTAAAGTGACCATGAATGTTAATCGGTTAAGATGCTCGTTCTCAAGGACATTCGACCATATATGTTGCCATGTTACAGTAGTAAAGTGAGCATTAAGGTTAAGTGGATAAGGGGCTTGTTCTCAAGGACATTAAACCATATATGTTGCCATGGAACAGTGGTAAAGTGAACAATAAGGTTAAGTGGTTAAGGGGCTCGTTCTCAAGGACATTCACCGATAGATGTTGCCATAGCAGACGAAGTTACCGTTTTGGTGACCCTGGTGAGGCGCCTGGAATACTACCAATAAAATGGAAATGTGTACAATATAAGCATTTATTTATAAACCCGGTGGAATCCACCGTGCGCGACCTCTAAAGTGATATATTTTGTGCGCCCTTTCGAGGGTTAAGGTTAAGTGGTTAAGGTGCTCGTTCTCAAGGACATTCAACCATATATGTTGCAATGGAACAGTAGTAAAGTGAGCATCAAGGTTAAGTGGTTAAGGGGCTCGTTCACAAGGACATTCAACCATATATGTTGCCATGGAACAGTGGTAAAGTGAGAATTAAGGTTAAGTGGTTAAGGGGCTCGTTCTCAAGGTCATTCAACCATGTATGTTGAAATGGAATAGTAGTAAAATGAGCATTAAGGTTAAGTGGTTAAGGGTCTCGTTCTTAAGCACATTCAACCATACATGTTGCCATTGAACAGTGGTAAAGTGAGCATTAAGGTTAAGTGGTTAAGGGGCTCGTTCTCAAGGACATTCAACCATATATGTTTTCATGGAAAATTGGTAAAGTGAACATTAAGGATAAGTGGTTAAGGGGCTAATTCTCAAGGACATTCAACCATATATGTTGCCATGGAACAGTGGTAAAGTGAGCATTAAGGTTAAGTGGCTAAGGGGCTTGTTCTCAAGGACATTCAACCATATATGTTGCCATAGAACATTGGTAAAGTGAGCATTAAGGTTAAGTGATTGAGGGGATCGTTCTCATGGACATTCGACCATATATGTTGCCATGGAACAGTGGTAAAGTGAGCATTAAGGTAAAGTGGTTAGGGGACTCGTTCTCAAGAACATTCAACTATATATGTTGCCATGGAACAGTGGTAAAGTGAGCAATTAGATTAAGTGGATAAGGTTCTTGTTCTCAAGGACATTTGACCATATATGTTGCCATGGAACAGTGGTAAATTGAGCATTAAGTTTAAGTGGTTAAGGGGCTTGTTCTCAAGGACATTCAACAATATATGTTGCCATGGAACATTGGTAAAGTGAACATTAAGGTTATAAGGTTAAGGAGTTCGTCCTCAAGGACATTCGACCATATATGTTGCCATCGAACAGTGGTAAAGTGAGCATTAAGGTTAAGTGGTTAGGGGACTCATTCTCAAGGACATTCAACCATATATGTTGCCATGGAACAGTGATAAAATTAGCTTTAAGGTTAATTAATTAAGGGGCTCGTTCTCAAGGACATTCATCAATATATGTTGCCATGGAACAGTGGTAAAGTGAGCATTAAGGTTAAGTGGTTAAGGGGCGCGTTCTCAAGGACATTCAACTATATATGTTGCCATGGAACAGTGGTAAAGTGAACATTAAGGATAAGTGGTTTAGGGGCTAATTCTCAAAGACATTCAACTATATATGTTGCCATGGAACAGTGGTAAAGTGAACATTAAGGTTAAGTGGTTAAGGAGCTCGTTTTCAACGACATTCAACCATATCTGTTGCCTTGGAACAGTGGTAAAGTGAGCATTAAGGTTAAGTGGTTAGGGGACTCTTTCTCAAGGACATTCAACCATATATGTTGCCATGGAACAGAGGTAAAGTGAGCATTAAAGTTAATTGGTTAAGGGGCTCGTTCTTAAGGACATTCAACCATTATGTTGCCAATAAACAGAGGTAGAGTGAGCATTAAGGTTAAGTGGATAAGGGGCTCGTTCTCAAGGACATTCAACCATATATGTTGCCGTTGAACAATGGTAAAGTGAGCATTAAGGATAAGTGGTTAAGGGGCTCGATCTCAGGGACATTCAACCATATATGTTGCAATGGAACAGTGGTTAAGTGATCATTAGGGTTAAGTGGTAAGGGGCTCGTTCTCAAGGACATTCAACCATATATGTTGCCATGGAACAGAGGTAGAGTGAGCAATAAGGTTAAATGGATAAGGTGCTTGTTCTCAAGGACATTTGACCATATAAGTTTCCATGGAACAGTGGTAAAGTGACCATGAATGTTAATCGGTTAAGATGCTCGTTCTCAAGGACATTCGACCATATATGTTGCCATGTAACAGTAGTAAAGTGAGCATTAAGGTTAAGTGGATAAGGGGCTTGTTGTCAAGGACATTAAACTATATATGTTGCCATGGAACAGTGGTAAAGTGAGCAATAAGGTTAAGTGGTTAAGGGGCTCGATCTCAGGGACATTCAACCATATATGTTGCAATGGAACAGTGGTTAAGTGAGCATTAGGGTTAAGTGGTTAAGGTGGTCGTTCTCAAGGACATTCGACCATATATGTTGCCATGGAACAGTGGTAAGGTGAGCATTAACCCGCGAGGGGTCGCGCCGCTGTCTTTTCCACCGGGCGATAGGTAATTTTGTTTTTTTTTACTTCTCAGCGTGGAAGCTTAGCGCTACCCCCCTCCAGTACCTTCAAATGGACTCGTCTGCTACGCTATCGCGCATTCTTTCACCCCTTCCAACCCGCCAGTCGGCTGCTGTATTGCAACAAGTTAGCTACCTGTGGTTTCCACCGTGCGCGACATCATTGTATAACATATGATGCCGCGCACGGTGGAAACCACAGGTAGCTAACTTGTTTTCATGTGGTATAATTTTTATACTATATGTTCATAGTATAGTGTTATAGGTCATATAGTGTTTAATTAGTTAATATTCTATGTAATATTTTGAATTGTAGTCAATGGTAGTATTCCGGGCGCCTCACCGGGTTTACCGGTGACTAAATTGTCGTCTGCTAAACAATACAAATGTCTTGTTAGCAGACGACATAGCAGACGAAGTTACCGTTTTGGTGACCCTGGTGAGGCGCCTGGAATACTACCAATAAAATGGAAATGTGTACAACATCAGCATTTATTTATAAACCCGGTGGAATCCACCGTGCGCGACCTCTAAAGTGATATATTTTGTGCGACCTCTCGAGGGTTAAGGTTAAGTGGTTAAGGTGCTCGTTCTCAAGGACATTCATATGTTGCCATAGAACAGTAGTAAAGTGAGCATCAAGGTTAAGTGGTTAAGGGGCTCGTTCACAAGGACATTCCACCATATATGTTGCCATGGAACAGTGGTAAAGTGAGAATTAAGGTTAAGTGGTTAAGGGGCTCGTTCTCAAGGTCATTCAACCATGTATGTTGAAATGGAATAGTAGTAAAATGAGCATTAAGGTTAAGTGGTTAAGGGTCTCGTTCTTAAGCACATTCAATCATACATGTTGCCATTAAACACTGGTAAAGTGAGCATTAAGGTTAAGTGGTTAAGGGGCTCGTTCTCAAGGACATTCAACCATATATGTTGCCATGGAAAATTGGTAAAGTGAACATTAAGGATAAGTGGCTAAGGGGCTTGTTATCAAGGACATTCAACCATATATGTTGCCATAGAAAATTAGTAAAGTGAACATTAAGGTTAAGTGGTTGAGGGGATCGTTCTCATGGACATTTGACCATATATGTTGCCATGGAACAGTGGTAAAGTGAGCATTAAGGTTAAGTGGTTAAGGGGCTTGTTCTCAAGGACATTCAACCATATATGTTGCCATGGAACATTGGTAAAGTGAACATTAAGGTTATAAGGTTGAGGAGCTCGTCCTCAAGGACATTCGACCATATATGTTACCATCGATCAGTGGTAAAGTGAGCATTAAGGTTAAGTGGTTAGGGGACTCGTTGTCAAGGACATTCAACAATATATGTTTCCATGGAACAGTGGTAAAGTGAGCGTTAAGGTTGAGTGGACAAGGGGCTCGTTCTCAAGGACATTCAACCATATATGTTGCCATGGAACAGTGATAAAATTAGCTTTAAGGTTAATTGGTTAATGGGCTCGTTCTCAAGGACATTCATCAATATATGTTGCCATGGAACAGTGGTAAAGTGAGCGTTAAGGTTGAGTGGACAAGGGGCTCGTTCTCAAGGACATTCAACCATATATGTTGCCATGGAACAGTGATAAAATTAGTTTTAAGGTTAAGTGGTTAAGGGGCGCGTTCTCAAGAACATTCAACCATATATGTTGCCATGGAACAGTGGTAAAGTGAACATTAAGTCTAAGTGGTTAAGGGGCTCGTTCTCAAGGACATTCAACCATATATGTTGCCATAGAACAGTGGTAAAGTTAGTATTAAGGTTAAGTGGTAAGGGGCTCGTTCTCAAGGACATTAAACCATATATGTTGCCATGGAACAGTGGTAAAGTGAGCAATAAGGTTAAGTGGTTAAGGGGCTCGTTCTCAAGGACATTCAACCATATATGTTGCCATGGAACAGAGGTAAAGTGAGCATTAAAGTTAATTATTTAAGGGGCTCGTTCTTAAGGACATTCAACAATTATGTTGCCAATGAACAGAGGTAGAGTGAGCAATAAAGTTAAGTGGATAAGGTGCTTGTTCTCAAGGACATTTGACCATATATGTTGCCATGGAACAGTGGTAAAGTGAACATTAAGGTCAAGTGGTTAAGGGGCTCGTTCTCAAGGACATTCAATCATATATGTTGCCATGGAACAGTGGTAAAGTGAGCATTTAGGTTAAGTGGTAAGGGGCTCGTTCTCAAGGACATTCAACCATACATGTTGCCATGGAACAGAGGTAGAGTGAGCAATAAGGTTAAATGGATAAGGTGCTTGTTCTCAAGGACATTTGACCATATAAGTTTCCATGGAACAGTGGTAAAGTGACCATGAATGTTAATCGGTTAAGATGCTCGTTCTCAAGGACATTCGACCATATATGTTGCCATGTAACAGTAGTAAAGTGAGCATTAAGGTTAAGTGGATAAGGGGCCTGTTCTCAAGGACATTAAACCATATATGTTGCCATGGAACAGTGGTAAAGTGAGCAATAAAGTTAAGTGGATAAGGTGCTTGTTCTCAAGGACATTTGACCATATATGTTGCCATGGAACAGTGGTAAAGTGAACATTAAGGTTAAGTGGTTAAGGGGCTCGTTCTCAAGGACATTCACCGATAGATGTTGCCATGGAACAGTGGTAAAATGAGCATTAAGGTTAAGTGGTTATGGGGCTCGTTCTCAAGGACATTCAACCATATATGTTGCCGTTGAACAGTGGTAAAGTGAGCATTAAGGATAAGTGGTTAAGGGGCTCGATCTCAGGGACATTCAACCATATATGTTGCAATGGAACAGTGGTTAAGTGAGCATTAGGGTTAAGTGGTTAAGGTGGTCGTTCTCAAGGACATTCGACCATATATGTTGCCATGGAACAGTGGTAAGGTGAGCATTAACCCGCGAGGAGTCGCGCCGCTGTCTTTTCCACCGGGCGATAGGTAATTTTTTTTACTTCTCAGCGTGGAAGCTTAGCGCTACCCCCCTCCAGTACCTTCAAATGGACTCGTCTGCTACGCTATCGCGCATTCCCTCACCCCTTCCAACCCGCCAGTCGGCTGCTGTATTGCAACAAGTTAGCTACCTGTGGTTTCCACCGTAAGCGACATCATTGTATAACATATGATACCGCGCACGGTGGAAACCACAGGTAGCTAACTTGTTTTCATGTAGTATAATTTTTATACTATATGTTCATAGTATAGTGTTATAGGTCATATAGTGTTTATTTAGTTAATATTCTATGTAATATTTTGAATTGTAGTCAATGGTAGTATTCCGGGCGCCTCACCGGGTTTACCGGTGACTAAATTGTCGTCTGCTAAACAATACAAATGCCTTGTTAGCAGACGACATAGCAGACGAAGTTACCGTTTTGGTGACCCTGGTGAGGCGCCTGGAATACTACCAATAAAATGGAAATGTGTACAACATCAGCATTTATTTATAAACCCGGTGAAATCCACCGTGCGCCACCTCTAAAGTGATATATTTTGTGCGACCTCTCGAGGGTTAAGGTTAAGTGGTTAAGGTGCTCGTCCTCAAGGACATTCAACCATATATGTTGCCATGGAACAGTAGTAAAGTGAGCATCAAGGTTAAGTGGTTAAGGGGCTCGTTGACAAGGACATTCAACCATATATGTTGCCATGGAACAGTGGTAAAGTGAGAATTAAGGTAAAGGGGTTATGGGGCTCGTTCTCAAGGTCATTCAACCATGTATGTTGAAATGGAATAGTAGTAAAATGAGCATTAAGGTTAAGTGGTTAAGGGTCTCGTTCTTAAGCACATTCAACCATACATGTTGCCATTGAACAGTGGTAAAGTGAGCATTAAGGTTAAGTGGTTAAGGGGCTTGTTCTCAAGGACATTCAACCATATATGTTGCCATGGAAAATTGGTAAAGTAAACATTAAGGATAAGTGGATAAAGGGGCTAATTCTCAAGGACATTCAACCATATATGTTGCCATGGAACAGTGGTAAAGTGAGCATTAAGGTTAAGTGGCTAAGGGGCTTGTTCTCAAGGACATTCAACCATATATGTTGCCATAGAAAATTAGTAAAGTGAACATTAAGGTTAAGTGGTTGAAGGGATCGTTTTCATGGACATTCGACCATATATGTTGCCATGGAACAGTGGTAAAGTGAGCATTGGCTGGATACAAATTCGCCAGTGGTTAGAGGGTCGACGAAAAGATACAAATTCGCCAGGTCCCGATTACGCAGAAAAACGGGGCCGTCAAAACATTCAAATTCGCCAGTTCCAGGAACCCCCCGCAGCCCCTCGGCCGGCGCGCGGCATGCGGCGTGCGGCGCGCCCTTCACCCCTTTACCCCTTCATCACTTCCACTCATTTAGAATTATTATAAATGTAATATTTTTTCACATCACTTTTAAAGGACTATATATATAAGTGATGAACTTTTCGTTGCCAGTTTAATCGTAATAGATTTAATTGTGATAGATTTATTTGTTCTTATTGTACTCAAAATGTCAGATTTTTGTTCGATCTTTGTTTACATTTATTAGAATAGTTGCGTTTATCGTAATAAATATATTTCATAGAACTCAATTAGTACAGTAAAATAAAGAAAAAACAACCTTTAGATCGGCAACTGATGTGCATCTGTTAAATTTTCAAGAAACCTTCTTTGAAGCTTTAGAAAGGGATTTGATGAGTCCCCAAAAAATAATTTTGATTTACACCGATAAAATCACTTTTGAAAGTGGCGGATCTTTGATAATGGGATACAGTTTGAAAAAACTTCCCTTTTCATTTTACGTGCATCTTTTAAATTTAAGCTATGGTACCAACGCCAATAATTGTCCAGGAATCTGCCCCTCGGCCTTCCTTGGGAAACGTCACCTTGAGAAGTATCAACGGGATTTCAGCAGATCGCACGGAAACCATCGCCCCAACATACAATCTACAAAAATAATCTTAGACAAAATAATTTTAAGAAAATTTTAAATCTAGTTCATAATTGTAATTAATTATATGATGTTATGTTTAAATGAAGTATAAGGCGTAAGTAGTTGTTGCCATAGGAATGTTGTAAGCTATTATTACTCAAGCATCACCTACGAGTTAATGAATTTAATAGTAGTTTATGAAATGGTTGTATTATGAAAGAGTTTAAGCCACAAGTGAGATGTAAATTAGAGTAAGAGTGTTCAGAATATCTCACGAGAATCAATAGATTCGGAGGGCCATAGGTAATCAGTATTGACACCAAAATTGCAACGATACGTTCAGTAGTTTCGCCTCTAGACGAACGAAAACAACAGCCAGCTCGGGCAATGAAGGGGATAAGCCCGACCGGCCACATTCCTGGGTTCCCCGAGGGGCTGAGCATTAGTTCCTAGAACTGGCGAATTTGAATGTTTTGACGGCCCCGATTTTCTACCTGTTTGGGACCTGGCGAATTTGTATCTTTTCGTCGACCCTCAAACCACTGGCAAATTTGTATCTGGCCGAGCATTAAGGTTAAGTGGTTAGGGGACTCGTTCTCAAGAACATTCAACTATATATGTTGCCATGGAACAGTGGTAAAGTGAGCAATAAGATTAAGTGGATAAGGTGCTTGTTCTCAAGGACATTTGACCATATATATTGCCATTGAACAGTGGTAAAGTGAGTATTAAAGTTAAGTGGTTAAGGGGCTTGTTCTCAAGGACATTCAACCATATATGTTGCCATGGAACATTGGTAAAGTGAACATTAAGGTTATAAGGTTGAGGAGCTCGTCCTCAGGGACATTCGACCATATATGTTGCCATCGAACAGTGGTAAAGTGAGCATTAAGGTTGAGTGGTCAAGGGGCTCGTTCTCAAGGACATTCAACCATATATGTTGCCATGGAACAGTGATAAAATTAGCTTTAAGGTTACTTGGTTAAGGGGCTCGTTCTCAAGAACATTCATAAATATATGTTGCCATGGAACAGTGGTAAAGTGAACATTAAGGATAAGTGGTTAAGGGGCTAATTCTCAAAGACATTCAACCATATATGTTGCCATGGAACAGTGGTAAAGTGAGCATTAAGGTTAAGTGGTTAAGGGGCTCGTTTTCAACGACATCCAACCATATATGTTGCCTTGGAACAGTGGTAAAGTGAGCATTAAGGTTAAGTGGTTAGGGGACTCTTTCTCAAAGACATTCAACCATATATGTTGCCATGGAACAGAGGTAAAGTGAGCATTAAAGTTAATTGGTTAAGGGGCTCGTTCTTAAGGACATTCAACCATTATGTTGCCAATGAACAGAGGTAGAGTGAGCAATAAGGTTAAGTGGATAAGGTGCTTGTTCTCAAGGACATTTGACCATATATGTTGCCATGGAACAGTAATAAAGTGAACATTAAGGTTAAGTGGTTAAGGGGCTCGTTCTCAAGGACATTCAACCATATATGTTGCCTTGGAACAGTGGTAAAGTAGGCATTAAGGTTAAGTGGTAAGGGGCTCGTTCTCAAGGACATTCAACCATATATGTTGCCGTTGAACAGTGGTAAAGTGAGCATTATGGATAAGTGGTTAAGGGGCTCGATCTCAGGGACATTCAACCATATATGTTGCAATGGAACAGTGGTTAAGTGAGCGTTAAGGTTGAGTGGACAAGGGGCTCGTTCTCAAGGACATTCAACCATATATGTTGCCATGGAACAGTGATAAAATTAGCTTTAAGGTTAATTGGTTAAGGTGCTCGTTCTCAAGGACATTCAACCATATATGTTGCCATGGAACAGTAGTAAAGTGAGCATCAAGGTTTAGTGGTTAAGGGGCTCGTTTACAAGGACATTTAACCATATATGTTGCCATGGAACAGTGGTAAAGTGAGAATTAAGGTTAAGTTGTTAAGGGGCTCGTTCTCAAGGTCATTCAACCATGTATGTTGAAATGGAATAGTAGTAAAATGAGCATTAAGGTTTAGTGGTTAAGGGGCTCGTTCTCAAGGACATTCAACCATATATGTTGCCATGGAAAATTGGTAATGTGAACATTAGGGATAAGTGGTTAAGGGGCAAATTCTCAAGGACATTCAACCATATATGTTGCCATGGAACAGTGGTAAAGTGGGCATTAAGGTTAAGTGGCTAAGGGGCTTGTTCTCAAGGACATTCAACCATATATGTTGCCATAGAACATTGGTAAAGTGAACATTAAGGTTAAGTGGTTAGGGGACTCGTTCTCAAGGACATTCAACAATATATGTTTCCAAGGAACAGTTGTAAAGTGAGCGTTAAGGTTGAGTGGTCAAGGGGCCCGTTCTCAAGGACATTCAACCATATATGTTGCCATGGAACAGTGATAAAATTAGCTTTAAGGTTAATTGGTTAAGGGGCTCGTTCTCAAGGACATTCATCAATATATGTTGCCATGGAACAGTGGTAAAGTGAGCATTAAAGTTAAGTGGTTAAGGGGCGCGTTCTCAAGGACATTCATTCATATATGTTGCCATGGAACAGTGGTAAAGTGAACATTAAGGATAAGTGGTTAAGGGGCTAATTCTCAAGGACATTCAACCATATATGTTGCCATGGAACAGTGGTAAAGTGAGCTATAAGGTTAAGTGGTTAGGGGACTCTTTCTCAAGGACATTCAACAATATATGTTGCCATGGAACAGAGGTAAAGTGAGCATTAAAGTTAATTGGTTAAGAATCTCGTTCTTAAGGACATTCAACCATTATGTTGCCAATGAACAGAGTTAGAGTGAGCAATAAGGTTAAGTGGATAAGGTACTTGTTCTCAAGTACATTTGACCATATATGTTGCCATGGAACAGTGGTAAAGTGAGCGTTAAGTTTGAGTGGTCAAGGGGCTCGTTCTCAAGGACATTCAACCATATATGTTGCCATGGAACAGTGGTAAAGTGAGCATTAAGGTTAAGTGGTTAAGGGGCTCGTTCTCAAGGACATTCAGTTATATATGTTGCCATGGAATAGTGGTAAAATAAGCATTAAAATTAAGTGGTTAAGGGGCTCGTGCTCAAGGACATTCGACCATATATGTTGCCATGGAATAGTGGTAAAGTGAGCATTAAGGTTAAGTGGTTAAGGTTCTCGTTCTCAAGGACATTCAACCATATATGTTGCCATGGAACAGTGGTAAATGGAGCATTAAGGTTAAGTGGTTAAGCGGATCGTTCTCAAGGATATACAACCATATATGTTTCCATGGAATAGTAGTAAAATGAGCATTAAGGTTAAGTGGTTAAGGGGCTCATTCTCAAGCACATTCAACCATATATGTTGCCATAGAACATTGGTAAAGTGAACATTAAGGTTAAGTGGATTATGGGCTTGTTCTCATGGACATTCGACTATATGTTGCCATGGAAAATTGGTAAAGTGAGCATTAAGGTTAAGTGGTTAGGGGACTCGTTCTCAAGGACATTCAACTACATATGTTGCCATGGAACAGTGGTAAAGTGAGGGTGTGTATATTTTTCCCTCGTAATTCCTTCCCTCTTATTTGGCACTGTTTATTTCTTCCCTCCACTAAATTTATAAGTGTATATTACTTCCCTCTACTAGGCAACTGTTTATTTCTTCCCTCTAGGACCCAAGTGTATATTTGTTCCCTCTGAGTGGCAAGTGTATATTTCTTCCCTCTAGCACAGTCAGTGCACCAAACAATAGACCTTGAGCCGGCCACGACGGTGTTTGCCGCCGCCACCGCTCGCTCCTTCCCAAAACAGACGGTAACGGATTTTCTTTGTGGTAATGCACGCATAGACAGGTTGGCTAGTTATCAATATATGAACACTAGGTAACTGGATATGATCCACTGAAAATTCAAGCTAAAAAAGGTTAACCAACCTTCGTTCGTTAATTCCTCTATAAGACGAGTTAATTCGCCATGCTCACTCAGATCCACCCACGATGAGCTTGTTCGCTTCATACACAGTTTGTTATTAAAGTCATTCTGCGCATTACTAAACTAGTGAGCCGCAATAAAATTTTCCATAAGAAATGCATTGAAATCTGTTTGAGGCAACATATATGGTTGAATGTGCTTGAGAATGAGCCTCTTAACCCCTTAACCTTAATGCTCATTTTACTACTATTCCATGGCAACATATATGGTTGTATGTCCTTGAGAACGATCCTCTTAACCACTTAACCTTAATGCTCCCTTTACCACTGTTCCATGGCAACATAGATGGTTGAATGTCCTTGAGAACGAGAACCTTAACCACTTAACCTTAATGCTCACTTTACCACTGTTCCATGGCAACATATATAGTCGAATATCCTTGAGCACGAGCCCCTTAACCACTTAACCTTAATGCTTACTTTACCACTGTTCCATGGCAACATATATAGCTGGATGTCCTTGAGAACGAGCCCCTTAACCACTTAACCTTAATGCTCACTTTACCACTGTTCCATGGCAACATATATGATCAAATGTCCTTGAGAATTAGCACCTTATCCACTTAACCTTATTGCTCACTCTACCTCTGTTCATTGGCAACATAATGGTTGAATGTCCTTAAGAACGAGCCCCTTAACCAATTAACTTTAATAATCACTTTACCTCTGTTCCATGGCAACATATATGGTTGAATGTCCTTGAGAAAGAGTCCCCTAACCACTTAACCTTAATGCTCACTTTACCACTGTTCCAAGGCAACATATATGGTTGAATATCCTTGAGAATTAGCCCCTTAACCACTTATCCTTAATGCTCACTTTACCACTTTTCCATGGCAACATATGTAACTGAATGTCCTTGAGAACGAGCCCCTTAACCACTTAACCTTAATGCTCACTTTACCACTGTTCCATGGCAACATATATGGTTGAATTTCCTTGAGAACGAGCACCTTAACCACTAAACTTTAATGCTCACTTTACCACTGTTCCATGGCAACATATATGGTTGAATGTCCTTGAGAACGAGCACCTTAACCACTTAACCTTAATGCTCACTTTACCAATTTTCCATGGCAACATATATGGTCGAATGTCTTTGAGAACGATCACCTTAACCACTTAACCTTAATGCTCACTTTACCACTGTTCCATTGTAACATATATGGTTGAATGTCCCTGAGAACGAGCCCCTTAACCACTTAACCTTAATGTTCACTTTACCACTGTTCAATGGCAACATATATGGTTGAATGTCCTTGAGAACAAGCCCCTTAACCACTTAACCCTAATGCTCACTCTACCACTGTTCCAGGGCAACATACATGGTTGAATTTCGTTGATACCAAGCCCCTTAACCACTTAACCATAATTCTCACTTTACCAATGTTCCATGGCAACATATATGGTTGAATGACCCTGAGAACGAGCCCCTTTACCACTTAACCTTAATGTTCACTTTACCACTGTTCCATGGAAACATATATTATTGAATGTCCTTGAGAACGAGTCCCCTAACCACTTAACCTTAATGCTCACTTTACCACTGTTCCATGGCAACATATATGGTCGAATGTCCTTGACAACGAGCCCCTCAACCACTTAACATTAATGTTCACTTTACCAATGTTCCATGGCAACATATATGGTTGAATGTCCTTAAGATTAAGCCCCTTAAACACTTAACCTTAATGCTCACTTTACCACTGTTCCATGGCAACATATATGGTTGAATATCCTTGAGAATTAGCCCCTTAACCACTTATCCTTAATTCTCACTTTACCACTTTTCCATGGCAACATATATGGTTGAAAATCCTTGAGAACGAGCCCCTTAGACACTTAACCTTAATGCTCACTTTACTACTGTTCCATGGCAACATATATGGTTGAATGTCCTTGAGAACGAGCCCCTTAACCACTTAACCTTAATTCTCACTTTACCACTGTTCCATGGCAACATATATCGTTGAATGTTCTTGAGAACGAGCCCCTTAACCACTTAACCTTAATGCTCACTTTACCACTGTTCCAAGGCAACATATATGGTCGAATGTCCTTGAGAACGAGCACCTTAACCACTTAACCTTAATGCTCACTTTACCACTGTTCTATTGTAACATATATAGTTGAATGTCCCTGAGAACGAGCCCCTTAACCACTTAACCCTAATGTTCACTTTACCACTGTTCAATGGCAACATATATGGTTGAATGTCCTTGAGTACGAGCCCCTTAACCACTTAACCCTAATGCTCACTCTACCACTGTTCCATGGCAACATTATGGTTGAATTTTGTTGATAACGAGCTACTTAACCACTTAACCTTAAGTCTCACTTTACCACTGTTCCATGGCAACATATATGGTTGAATGACCCTGAGAACGAGCCCCTTTACCACTTAACCTTAATGCTCACTTTACCACTGTTCCATGGCAACATATATGGTTGAATGTCCTTGAGAACGAGCACCTTAACCACTTAACCTTAATGCTCACTTTACCAATTTTCCATGGCAACATATATGGTCGAATGTCTTTGAGAACGATCACCTTAACCACTTAACCTTAATGCTCACTTTACCACTGTTCCATTGTAACATATATGGTTGAATGTCCCTGAGAACGAGCCCCTTAACCACTTAACCTTAATGTTCACTTTACCACTGTTCAATGGCAACATATATGGTTGAATGTCCTTGAGAACGAGCCCCTTAACCACTTAACCCTAATGCTCACTCTACCACTGTTCCAGGGCAACATACATGGTTGAATTTCGTTGATACCAAGCCCCTTAACCACTTAACCATAATTCTCACTTTACCAATGTTCCATGGCAACATATATGGTTGAATGACCCTGAGAACGAGCCCCTTTACCACTTAACCTTAATGTTCACTTTACCACTGTTCCATGGAAACATATATTATTGAATGTCCTTGAGAACGAGTCCCCTAACCACTTAACCTTAATGCTCACTTTACCACTGTTCCATGGCAACATATATGGTCGAATGTCCTTGACAACGAGCCCCTCAACCACTTAACATTAATGTTCACTTTACCAATGTTCCATGGCAACATATATGGTTGAATGTCCTTAAGATTAAGCCCCTTAAACACTTAACCTTAATGCTCACTTTACCACTGTTCCATGGCAACATATATGGTTGAATATCCTTGAGAATTAGCCCCTTAACCACTTATCCTTAATTCTCACTTTACCACTTTTCCATGGCAACATATATGGTTGAAAATCCTTGAGAACGAGCCCCTTAGACACTTAACCTTAATGCTCACTTTACTACTGTTCCATGGCAACATATATGGTTGAATGTCCTTGAGAACGAGCCCCTTAACCACTTAACCTTAATTCTCACTTTACCACTGTTCCATGGCAACATATATCGTTGAATGTTCTTGAGAACGAGCCCCTTAACCACTTAACCTTAATGCTCACTTTACCACTGTTCCAAGGCAACATATATGGTCGAATGTCCTTGAGAACGAGCACCTTAACCACTTAACCTTAATGCTCACTTTACCACTGTTCTATTGTAACATATATAGTTGAATGTCCCTGAGAACGAGCCCCTTAACCACTTAACCCTAATGTTCACTTTACCACTGTTCAATGGCAACATATATGGTTGAATGTCCTTGAGTACGAGCCCCTTAACCACTTAACCCTAATGCTCACTCTACCACTGTTCCATGGCAACATTATGGTTGAATTTTGTTGATAACGAGCTACTTAACCACTTAACCTTAAGTCTCACTTTACCACTGTTCCATGGCAACATATATGGTTGAATGACCCTGAGAACGAGCCCCTTTACCACTTAACCTTAATGCTCACTTTACCACTGTTCCATGGCAACATATATAGTCGAATGTACTTGAGAACGAGCCCCTCAACCACTTAACATTAATGTTCACTTTACCAATGTTCCATGGCAACATATATGGTTGAATGTCCTTGAGAACGAGCACCTTAACCACTTAACCTTAATGATCACTTTACCACTGTTCCATGGCAACATATATGGTCGAATGTCCTTGAGAACGAGCACCTTAACCACTTAACCTTAATGCTCACTTTACCACTGTTCCATGGCAACATATATAGTTGAATGTCCTTGAGAACGAGCCCCTTAACCACTTAACCTTAATGCTCACTTTACCACTGTTCCATGACGACATATATGGTTGATTGTCCTTGAGAACGATTTCGTTAACCACTTAACATTAATGCTCACTTTACCACTGTTCCATGTCAACATATATTGATGAATGTCCTTGAGAACGAGCCCCTTAACCAATTAACCTTAAAGCTAATTTTACCACTGTTCCATGGTAACATATATGGTTGAATGTCCTTGAGAACGAGCCCCTTGCCAACTCAAACTTAACGCTCACTTTACCACTGTTCCATCGCATTATATATGGTCAAATGTCCTTGAGAACAAGCACCTTATAAACTTAACCTTATTGCTCACTCTACCTCTGTTCCATGGTAACATATTTGGTTGAATGTCCTTGAGAACGAGCCCCTTACCACTTAATCTTAATGCTCATTTTACCACTGTTACATGGCAACATATATGGTTGAATGTCCTTAAGAACGAGCTCCTTAACCAATTAACCTTAATGCTCACTTAACCTCTACTCCATGGCAACATATATGGTTGAATGTCCTTGAGAAAGAGTCCCTTAACCACTTAACCTTAATGCTCACTTTACCACAGTTCCATGGCAACATATATGGTTGAATGTCCTTGAGAATGAGCCCCTTAACCACTTAACCTTAATAGTCACTTTACTACTGTTCCATGGCAACATATATGGTCGAATGTCCTTGAGAACGAGCACCTTAACCACTTAACCTTAATGCTCACTTTACCACTGTTTTATTGCAACATATATGGTTGAATGACCCTGAGAACGAGCCCCATGATCACTTAACCTTAATGCTCACTTTACCACTGTTCCACGGCAACATATATGGTTGAATGTCCTTGAGAACGCGCTTCTTAACCACTTAACCTTAATGCTCACTTTACCACTGTTCCATGGCAACATATATGGTTGAATGTCCTTGAGAATTAGCCCCTTAACCACTTATCCTTAATGCTCACTTTACCACTTTTCCATGGCAAAATATATGGTTGAATGTCCTTGAGAACGAGCCCCTTAACCACTTAACCTTAATGCTCACTTTACTACTGTTCCATGGCAACATATGGTTGAATGTCCTTGAGAACGAGCCCCTTAACCACTTAACCTTAATGCTCACTTCACCACTGTTCCATGGCAACATATAACGTTGAATGTTCTTGAGAACGAGCCCCTTAAGCACTTAACCTTAATGCTCACTTTACCACTGTTCCATGGAAACATATATGGTTGAATGTGCTTGAGAATGAGCCCCTTAACCACTTAACCTTAATGCTCACTTTACCACTGTTCCATGGGAATATATATGGTTGAAAGTCCTTGAGAACGAGCCCCTTAACCACTTAACCTTAATGCTCACTTTACCACTGTTCCATGGCAACATATATGGTTAAATGTCCTTGAGAACGAGCCCTTTAACCACTTAACCTTAATGCCTACTTTACCACTGTTCCATGGCAACATATATGGTTGAATGTCCTTAACAACAAGACAATTAAGCACTTAACCTAAATGCTCAATTTACCACTGTTCCATGGCAACATATATGGTTGAATGTCCTTGAGAACGAGCCCCTTAAACACTTAACCTTATTGCGCTCAATTTACCACTGTTTCATGGCAACATATATGGTCGAATGTCCTTGAGAACAAGCCCCTTTACCACTTAACCTTAATTCTCACTTTACCACCGTTCCATGGCAACATATATGGTTGAATGTGCTTAGGAAAGAGCCCCTTAACCACTTAACCTTAATGCTCATTTTACTACTATTCCATGGCAACATATATGGTTGAATGTCCTTGAAAACGTGCCCGCCTAACCACTTAACCTTAATGCTCACTTTACCACTGTTCCATGACAACATATATGGTCGAATGTCCTTGAGAACGAGCACCTTATCCACTTAACCTTAATGTTCACTTTACCACTGTTCATTGGCAACATATATGGTCAAATGTCCTTGAGAACAAGCACCTTATCCACTTAACCTTATTGCTCACTTTACCACTGTTCCATGGCAACATATATAGTTGAATGTCCTTGAGAACGAGTCCCCTAACCACTTAACCTTAATGCTCACTTTACCTCTGTTCCATAGCAACATATATTGTCGAATGTCTTTGAGAACGAGCCAATCAACCACTTAACTTTAATGTTCACTTTACCAATGTTTTATGGCAACATATATGGTTGAATGTCCTTGAGAACGAGCCCCTTAACCACTTAACCTTAATGCCCACTTTACAAATGTTAAATGGCAACATGTATGGTTGAATGTGCTTAAGAACGAGACCCTTAACCACTTAACCTTAATGCTCATTTTACTACTATTCCATGGCAACATACATGGTTGAATGACCTTGGGAACGAGCCCCTTAACCACTTAACCTTAATTCTAACTTTACCACTGTTCCATGGCAACATATATGGTTGAATGTCCTTGTGAACCAGCCCCTTAACCACTTAACCTTGATGCTCACTTTACTACTGTTCCATGGCAACATATATGGTTGAATGTCCTTGAGAACGAGCAGATTAACCACTTAACCTTAATGCTCACCTTACCACTGTTCTATGGCAACATATATGGTCGAATGTCCTTGAGAAGAGCACCTTAACCACTTAACCTTAATGCTCACTTTACCACTGTTCCATTGCAACATATATGGTTGAATGTCCCTGAGATCGAGCCCCTTAACCACTTAACCTTATGCTCACTTTACCACTGTTTTATGGCAACATATATGGTTTATTGTCCTTAAAAACGAGCCCCTTATCCACTTAACTTTAATGCTCACTTTACCACTGTTCCATGGCAACATAAATGGTTGAATGTCCTTGAGAATGAACCGCTCAACCACTTAACCTTAATGCTCACCTTACTACTGTTCCATGGCAACATATATGGTTGAATGTCCTTGAGAACGAGCCCCTTATCCACTTAACCTTAATGCTCACTTTACCACCGTTCCATGGCAACATATATGGTTGAATGTGCTTAGGAAAGAGCCCCTTAACCACTTAACCTTAATGCTCATTTTACTACTATTCATGGCAACATATATGGTTGAATGTCCTTGAGAACGTGCCCCCTAACCACTTAACCTTATTGCTCACTTTACCACTGTTCCATGGAAACATATAAGGTTGAATGTCCTTGAGAACGAGAACCTTAACTACTTAACCTTAATGCTCACTTTACCACTGTTCCATGGCAACATATATGGTCGAATGTCCTTGAGAACGAGCACCTTAACCACTTAACCTTAATGCTCACTTTACTACTGTTCCATGGCAACATATATGGTCGAATGTCCTTGAGAACGAGAACCTTAATCACTTAACCTTAATGCTCACTTTACCACTGTTCAATGGCAACATATATGGTTGAATGTCCTTGAGAACGAGCCCCTTAACCACTTAACTTTAATGCTCACTTTACCACTGTTCCATGGCAACATATATAGCTGAATGTCCTTGAGAACGAGCCCCTTAACCACTTAAACTTAATGCTCACTTTACCACTGTTCCATGTCAACATATATAGTTGAATGTCCTTGAGAACGAATTCCTTAACCACTTCACCTTAATGCTCACTTTACCACTGTTCCATGGCAACATATATTGATGAATGTCCTTGAGAACGAGCCCCTTAACCAATTAACCTTAAAGCTAATTTTATCACTGTTCCATGGCAACATATATGGTTGAATGTCCTTGAGGACGAGCCCTTTGACCACTCAACTTTGACGCTTACTTTACCACTGTTCCATGGAAACATATATTGTTGAATGTCCTTGAGGACGAGCCCCTCAACCACTTAACCTTAATGTTCACTTTACCAATTTTCCATGGCAACATATATGGTTGAATGTCCTTGAGAACAAGCCCCTTAACCACTTAACCTTAATGCTCACTTTACCACTGTTCCATGGCAACATATATGGTCAAATGTCCTTGAGAACAAGCACCTTATCCACTTAACCTTATTGCTCACTTTACCACTGTTCCATGGCAACATATATAGTTGAATGTCTATGAGAACGAGCCAATCAACCACTTAACTTTAATGTTCACTTTACCAATGTTCTATGGCAACATATATGGTTGAATGTCCTTGAGAACGAGCCCCTTAACCACTTAACCTTAATGCTCACTTTACAAATGTTAAATGGCAACATGTATGGTTGAATGTGCTTAAGAACGAGACCCTTAACCACTTAACCTTAATGCTCATTTTACTACTATTCCATGGCAACATACATGGTTGAATGACCTTGAGAACGAGCCCCTTAACCACTTAACCTTAATTCTAACTTTACCACTGTTCCATGGCAACATATATGGTTGAATGTCCTTGTGAACCAGCCCCTTAACCACTTAACCTTGATGCTCACTTTACTACTGTTCCATGGCAACATATATGGTTGAATGTCCTTGAGAACGAGCAGATTAACAACTTAACTTTAATGCTCACCTTACCACTGTTCTATGGCAACATATATGGTCGAATGTCCTTGAGAAGAGCACCTTAACCACTTAACCTTAATGCTCACTTTATTACTGTTCCATTGCAACATATATGGTTGAATGTCCCTGAGATCGAGCCCCTTAACCACTTAACCTTATTGCTCACTTTACCACTGTTCCATGGCAACATATATGGTTTATTGTCCTTGAGAACAAGCCCCTTATCCACTTAACCTTAATGCTCACTTTACCACTGTTCCATGGCAACATAAATGGTTGAATGTCCTTGAGAATGAACCGCTTAACCACTTAACCTTAATGCTCACTTTACTACTGTTCCATGGCAACATATATGGTTGAATGTCCTTGAGAACGAGCCCCTTATCCACTTAACCTTAATGCTCACTTTACCACCGTTCCATGGCAACATATATGGTTGAATGTGCTTAGGAAAGAGCCCCTTAACCACTTAACCTTAATGCTCATTTTACTACTATTCCATGGCAACATATATGGTTGAATGTCCTTGAGAACGTGCCCCCTAACCACTTAACCTTATTGCTCACTTTACCACTGTTCCATGGAAACATATAAGGTTGAATGTCCTTGAGAACGAGAACCTTAACTACTTAACCTTAATGCTCACTTTACCACTGTTCCATGGCAACATATATGGTCGAATGTCATTGAGAACGAGCACCTTAACCACTTAACCTTAATGCTCACTTTACCACTGTTCCATGGCAACATATATGATCGAATGTCCTTGAGAACGAGAACCTTAACCACTTAACCTTAATGCTCACTTTACCACTGTTCAATGGCAACATATATGGTTGAATGTCCTTGAGAACGAGCCCCTTAACCACTTAACCTTAATGCTCACTTTACGACTGTTCCATGGCAACATATATAGCTGAATGTCCTTGAGAACGAGCCCCTTAACCACTTAAACTTAATGCTCACTTTACCACTGTTCCATGTCAACATATATAGTTGAATGTCCTTGAGAACGAATTCCTTAACCACTTCACCTTAATGCTCACTTTACCACTGTTCCATGGCAACATATATTGATGAATGTCCTTGAGAACGAGCCCCTTAACCAATTAACCTTAAAGCTAATTTTATCACTGTTCCATGGCAACATATATGGTTGAATGTCCTTGAGGACGAGCCCTTTGAAAACTCAACCTTAACGCTCACTTTACCACTGTTCCATGGAAACATATATTGTTGAATGTCCTTGAGGACGAGCCACTCAACCACTTAACCTTAATGTTCACTTTACCAATTTTCCACGGCAACATATATGGTTGAATGTCCTTGAGAACGCGCTTCTTAACCACTTAACCTTAATGCTCACTTTACCACTGTTCCATGGCAACATATATGGTTGAATGTCCTTGAGAATTAGCCCCTTAACCACTTATCCTTAATGCTCACTTTACCACTTTTCCATGGCAAAATATATGGTTGAATGTGCTTGAGAATTAGCCCCTTAACCACTTATCCTTAATGCTCACTTTACCACTGTTCCATGGCAAAATATATGGTTGAATGTCCTTGAGAACGAGCCCCTTAACCACTTAACCTTAATGCTCACTTTACCACTGTTCCATGGCAACATATATGGTTAAATGTCCTTGAGAACGAGCCCTTTAACCACTTAACCTTAATGCCTACTTTACCACTGTTCCATGGCAACATATATGGTTGAATGTCCTTAACAACAAGACAATTAAGCACTTAACCTAAATGCTCAATTTACCACTGTTCCATGGCAACATATATGGTTGAATGTCCTTGAGAACGAGCCCCTTAAACACTTAACCTTATTGCGCTCAATTTACCACTGTTTCATGGCAACATATATGGTCGAATGTCCTTGAGAACAAGCCCCTTTACCACTTAACCTTAATTCTCACTTTACCACCGTTCCATGGCAACATATATGGTTGAATGTGCTTAGGAAAGAGCCCCTTAACCACTTAACCTTAATGCTCATTTTACTACTATTCCATGGCAACATATATGGTTGAATGTCCTTGAAAACGTGCCCGCCTAACCACTTAACCTTAATGCTCACTTTACCACTGTTCCATGACAACATATATGGTCGAATGTCCTTGAGAACGAGCGCCTTAACCACTTAACCTTAATGTTCACTTTACCACTGTTCATTGGCAACATATATTAATGAATGTCCTTGAGAACGAGCACCTTAACCACTTAACCTTAATGCTCACTTTACCACCGTTTCATGGCAACATATATGGTCGAATGTCCTTGAGAACGAGCACCTTAACCACTTAACCTTAATGTTCACTTTACCACTGTTCAATGGCAACATATATAGCTGAATGTCCTTGAGAACGAGCCCCTTAACCACTTAAAATTAATGCTCAATTTACCACTGTTCCATGTCAACATATATGGTTGAATGTGCTTGAGAACGAATTCCTTAACCACTTCACCTTAATGCTCACTTTACCACTGTTCATTGGCAACATATATTAATGAATGTCCTTGAGAACGAGCCCCTTAACCAATTAACCTTAAAGCTAATTTTATCACTGTTCCATGGCAACATATATGGTTGAATGTCCTTGAGGACGAGCCCTTTGACCACTCAACTTTAACGCTTACTTTACCACTGTTCCATGGAAACATATATTGTTGAATGTCCTTGAGGACGAGCCCCTCAACCACTTAACCTTAATGTTCACTTTACCAATTTTCCATGGCAACATATATGGTTGAATGTCCTTGAGAACAAGCCCCTTAACCACTTAACCTTAATGCTCACTTTACCACTGTTCCATGGCAACATATATGGTCAAATGTCCTTGAGAACAAGCACCTTATCCACTTAACCTTATTGCTCACTTTACCACTGTTCCATGGCAACATATATAGTTGAATGTCCTTGAGAACGAGTCCCCTAACCACTTAACCTTAATGCTCACTTTACCTCTGTTCCATAGCAACATATATTGTCGAATGTCTTTGAGAACGAGCCAATCAACCACTTAACTTTAATGTTCACTTTACCAATGTTTTATGGCAACATATATGGTTGAATGTCCTTGAGAACGAGCCCCTTAACCACTTAACCTTAATGCTCACTTTACAAATGTTAAATGGCAACATGTATGGTTGAATGTGCTTAAGAACGAGACCGTTAACCACTTAACCTTAATGCTATTTTACTACTATTCCATGGCAACATACATGGTTGAATGACCTTGAGAACGAGCCCCTTAACCACTTAACCTTAATTCTAACTTTACCACTGTTCCATGGCAACATATATGGTTGAATGTCCTTGTGAACCAGCCCCTTAACCACTTAACCTTGATGCTCACTTTACTACTGTTCCATGGCAACATATATTGTTGAATGTCCTTGAGAACGAGCAGATTAACCACTTAACCTTAATGCTCACCTTACCACTGTTCTATGGCAACATATATGGTCGAATGTCCTTGAGAAGAGAACCTTAACCACTTAACCTTAATGCTCACTTTACCACTGTTCCATTGCAACATATATGGTTGAATGTCCCTGAGATCGAGCCCCTTAACCACTTAACCTTATGCTCACTTTACCACTGTTCCATGGCAACATATATGGTTTATTGTCCTTAAAAACGAGCCCCTTATCCACTTAACTTTAATGCTCACTTTACCACTGTTCCATGGCAACATAAATGGTTGAATGTCCTTGAGAATGAACCGCTTAACCACTTAACCTTAATGCTCACCTTACTACTGTTCCATGGCAACATATATGGTTGAATGTCCTTGAGAACGAGCCCCTTATCCACTTAACCTTAATGCTCACTTTACCACCGTTCCATGGCAACATATATGGTTGAATGTGCTTAGGAAAGAGCCCCTTAACCACTTAACCTTAATGCTCATTTTACTACTATTCATGGCAACATATATGGTTGAATGTCCTTGAGAACGTGCCCCCTAACCACTTAACCTTATTGCTCACTTTACCACTGTTCCATGGAAACATATAAGGTTGAATGTCCTTGAGAACGAGAACCTTAACTACTTAACCTTAATGCTCACTTTACCACTGTTCCATGGCAACATATATGGTCGAATGTCCTTGAGAACGAGCACCTTAACCACTTAACCTTAATGCTCACTTTACTACTGTTCCATGGCAACATATATGGTCGAATGTCCTTGAGAACGAGAACCTTAATCACTTAACCTTAATGCTCACTTTACCACTGTTCAATGGCAACATATATGGTTGAATGTCCTTGAGAACGAGCCCCTTAACCACTTAACTTTAATGCTCACTTTACCACTGTTCCATGGCAACATATATAGCTGAATGTCCTTGAGAACGAGCCCCTTAACCACTTAAACTTAATGCTCACTTTACCACTGTTCCATGTCAACATATATAGTTGAATGTCCTTGAGAACGAATTCCTTAACCACTTCACCTTAATGCTCACTTTACCACTGTTCCATGGCAACATATATTGATGAATGTCCTTGAGAACGAGCCCCTTAACCAATTAACCTTAAAGCTAATTTTATCACTGTTCTATGGCAACATATATGGTTGAATGTCCTTGAGGACGAGCCCTTTGACCACTCAACTTTGACGCTTACTTTACCACTGTTCCATGGAAACATATATTGTTGAATGTCCTTGAGGACGAGCCCCTCAACCACTTAACCTTAATGTTCACTTTACCAATTTTCCATGGCAACATATATGGTTGAATGTCCTTGAGAACAAGCCCCTTAACCACTTAACCTTAATGCTCACTTTACCACTGTTCCATGGCAACATATATGGTCAAATGTCCTTGAGAACAAGCACCTTATCCACTTAACCTTATTGCTCACTTTACCACTGTTCCATGGCAACATATATAGTTGAATGTCTATGAGAACGAGCCCATCAACCACTTAACTTTAATGTTCACTTTACCAATGTTCTATGGCAACATATATGGTTGAATGTCCTTGAGAACGAGCCCCTTAACCACTTAACCTTAATGCTCACTTTACAAATGTTAAATGGCAACATGTATGGTTGAATGTGCTTAAGAACGAGACCCTTAACCACTTAACCTTAATGCTTATTTTACTACTATTCCATGGCAACATACATGGTTGAATGACCTTGAGAACGAGCCCCTTAACCACTTAACCTTAATTCTAACTTTACCACTGTTCCATGGCAACATATATGGTTGAATGTCCTTGTGAACCAGCCCCTTAACCACTTAACCTTGATGCTCACTTTACTACTGTTCCATGGCAACATATATGGTTGAATGTCCTTGAGAACGAGCAGATTAACCACTTAACTTTAATGCTCACCTTACCACTGTTCTATGGCAACATATATGGTCGAATGTCCTTGAGAAGAGCACCTTAACCACTTAACCTTAATGCTCACTTTATTACTGTTCCATTGCAACATATATGGTTGAATGTCCCTGAGATCGAGCCCCTTAACCACTTAACCTTATTGCTCACTTTACCACTGTTCCATGGCAACATATATGGTTTATTGTCCTTGAGAACAAGCCCCTTATCCACTTAACCTTAATGCTCACTTTACCACTGTTCCATGGCAACATAAATGGTTGAATGTCCTTGAGAATGAACCGCTTAACCACTTAACCTTAATGCTCACTTTACTACTGTTCCATGGCAACATATATGGTTGAATGTCCTTGAGAACGAGCCCCTTATCCACTTAACCTTAATGCTCACTTTACCACCGTTCCATGGCAACATATATGGTTGAATGTGCTTAGGAAAGAGCCCCTTAACCACTTAACCTTAATGCTCATTTTACTACTATTCCATGGCAACATATACGGTTGAATGTCCTTGAGAACGTGCCCCCTAACCACTTAACCTTATTGCTCACTTTACCACTGTTCCATGGAAACATATAAGGTTGAATGTCCTTGAGAACGAGAACCTTAACTACTTAACCTTAATGCTCACTTTACCACTGTTCCATGGCAACATATATGGTCGAATGTCATTGAGAACGAGCACCTTAACCACTTAACCTTAATGCTCACTTTACCACTGTTCCATGGCAACATATATGATCGAATGTCCTTGAGAACGAGAACCTTAACCACTTAACCTTAATGCTCACTTTACCACTGTTCAATGGCAACATATATGGTTGAATGTCCTTGAGAACGAGCCCCTTAACCACTTAACCTTAATGCTCACTTTACGACTGTTCCATGGCAACATATATAGCTGAATGTCCTTGAGAACGAGCCCCTTAACCACTTAAACTTAATGCTCACTTTACCACTGTTCCATGTCAACATAATTAGTTGAATGTCCTTGAGAACGAATTCCTTAACCACTTCACCTTAATGCTCACTTTACCACTGTTCCATGGCAACATATATTGATGAATGTCCTTGAGAACGAGCCCCTTAACCAATTAACCTTAAAGCTAATTTTATCACTGTTCCATGGCAACATATATGGTTGAATGTCCTTGAGGACGAGCCCTTTGAAAACTCAACCTTAACGCTCACTTTACCACTGTTCCATGGAAACATATATTGTTGAATGTCCTTGAGGACGAGCCACTCAACCACTTAACCTTAATGTTCACTTTACCAATTTTCCATGGCAACATATATGGTTGAATGTCCTTGAGAACAAGCCCCTTAACCACTTAACCTTAATGCTCACTTTACCACTGTTCCATTGCAACATATATGGTCAAATGTCCTTGAGAACAAGCACCTTTTCCACTTATCCTTATTGCTCACTTTACCACTGTTCCATGGCAACATATATAGTTGAATGTCCTTGAGAACGAGTCCCCTAACCACTTAACCTTAATGCTCACTTTACCACTGTTCCATAGCAACATATATGGTCGAATGTCCATGAGAACGAGCCAATCAACCACTTAACTTTAATGTTTATTTTACCAATGTTCTATGGCAACATATATGGTTGAATGTCCTTGAGAACGAGCTCCTTAAACACTTAACCTTAATGCTCATTTTACTACTATTCCATGGCAACATACATGGTTGAATGACCTTGAGAACGAGCCCCTTAACCACTTAACCTTAATTCTAACTTTACCACTGTTATGGTTGAATGTCCTTGTGAACGAGCCCCTTAACCACTTAACCTTGATGCTCACTTTACTACTGTTCCATGGCAACATATATGGTTGAATGTCCTTGAGAACGAGCAGATTAACCACTTAACCTTAATGCTCACCTTACCACTGTTCTATGGCAACGTATATGGTCGAATGTCCTTGAGAAGAGCACCTTAACCACTTAACCCTAATGCTCACTTTACCACTGTTCCATTGCAACATATATGGTTGAATGTCCCTGAGATCGAGCCCCTTAACCACTTAACCTTATTGCTCACTTTACCACTATTCCATTTCATTATATATGGTTTATTGTCCTTGAGAACGAGCCCCTTATCTACTTAACCTTAATGCTCACTTTACCACTGTTCCATGGCAACATAAATGGTTGAATGTCCTTGAGAATGAACCGCTTAACCACTTAACCTTAATGCTCACTTTACTACTGTTCCATGGCAACATATATGGTTGAATGTCCTTGAGAACGAGCCCCTTATCCACTTAACCTTAATGCTCACTACACAACTGTTCCATAGCAACATAAATGGTTGAATGACCTTGAGAATGAGCCGCTTAACCACTTAAGCTTAATGCTCACTTTACCACTGTTCCATGGCAACGTATATGGTTGAATACCCTTGAGAACGAGCCTTTTAACCACTTAACCTTAATACTCACTTTACCACTGTTCCATGGCAACATATATGGTCGAATGTCCTTGAGAACGAGCATCTTAACCGATTAACATTCATGCTCACTTTGGCACTGTTCCATGGAAACTTATATAGTCAAATGTCCTTGAGAACAAGCACCTTATCCACTTAACCTTATTCCTCACTCTACCTCTGTTCCATGACAACATATATGGTTGAATGTCCTTGAGAACGAGCCCCTTACCACTTAACCTTAATGCTCACTTTACCACTGTTCCATGGCAACATATATGGTTGAATGTCCTTAACAACGAGCCCCTTAACCAATTAAACTTAATGCTCACTTTACCACTGTTCCATGGCAACATATATTGTCGAATGTCCTTGAGAACGAGCACCTTAAGCACTTAACCTTAATGCTCACTTTACCACTGTTCCATTGCAACTTATATGGTTGAATGTCCCTGAGAACAAGCCCCTTAACCACTTAACCTTAATGCTCACTTTACCACTGTTCCATGGCAACATATATAGTTGAATGCCCTTGAGAACGAGCCCCTTAACCACTTAACCTTAATGCTCACTTTACCACTGTTCCATGGCAACATATATGGTTGAATGTCCTTGTGAACGAGCCCCTTAACCACTTAACCTTGATGCTCAATTTACTACAGTTCCATGGCAACATATATGGTTGAATGTCCTTGAGAATATGTTTATGTCACTGGCCCGGCCATTTTGGATTTTTTTATAAAAAATTATACCAATATTTCGTACCTATTTTGTACTATTTAGTACCAAGTTTAATAAAATTAGTACCTCATTCGTAACGGAGTTATTAATTGTTCTAAATGTCCGGGCCAGCGACAGGCTAGCCCGGCCATGTCAACATATTACCATAATTTATAAATCATTATTTAGTACTTATTTAGTACTATTTAGTACCTTCGGTAAAATAATTAGAACCTCAATGGATTTTGAGCAATGCCCTCTAATTAGTACAGGTCAATGACCTCTCAGCCCGGCCATGACGACAATTATAGTAAATACTAATATCATCATAACCTGACTATTTTGTACTATTTAGTGCTAACATTAAAAATATTGTATCAGTCACTAGAAAAACATAAAAAATATAATTATTACTAAGCGATATATTGTTAATAAATGGGCTTAATTACCATGTCGCTGGCCCGGCCATGTTTGATTTTC
The DNA here is from genome assembly GCA_030545055.2 of Neoaliturus tenellus. Lineage (NCBI taxonomy): Eukaryota > Metazoa > Arthropoda > Insecta > Hemiptera > Cicadellidae > Neoaliturus > Neoaliturus tenellus. The sequence goes on along the minus strand of CM061533.1, from coordinate 259,732,811 downwards.
AAACTAAAACTTATGTCAAACGATTGTGCATAATTTGTACTAATTAGTATCACTGTTTAAATAATTAGTACCTTCAAGATTTAGAAAGGGAATGTATAAACATTCATAATTTTTCAACATATTTGGATTCATGATTTTGTTTTTACTGTTCATGGCAGCCAATTCTTCGTTATAAAATACCTTTAACCCTTACACCACCAATGAGTGCTTATTTTGTACTATTAATTAGTACTATTTATATAATTAGTACATAAAACGTTTAGACATAAAAATTAGGTAAAGATTCAAATTATTTTTATATTTTGTTTCGAGATGCTGATTTGACTCAATATTGTAGCCCAGCTCTGACATAAAATATCCATGATACGCATACTCCCATGTAGTACTAATTTTGTACTATTAAGAAGCACTGTTTTCATAATTAGTACCAAATACATTTACAGATGAACAGTGAATAAACTTTTAAAATACTTGATTTTTTGTTTTGAGAAGCTCATTTGACTTTATGTTGTAGCCCCCTCTGATATAAAATACACATGATACTTATACACCCATGTAGTATCAACTGTGTACTATTAAGTAACCCTACTCTCATAATTAGTACCCCATAAGTTTACAAATAAATAGTGCCTAAACATTCAAATTATTTTGCTTATTTGTTTCAAGATCCTGATTTGACTTAATATTGTAGACCAGTTCTAATATACAATACCCATGATACTTTTACTCCCATGTAGTACTAATTGTGTACTATTAAGTGGCACTATTTTCATAATTTGTACCTAATACATTCACAGAAAACAGTGCTTAAACATTTAAATTATATACATTTTTTGTGAAGCTCATTTAACTTTGTATTGTAGCCAATCTCTGATATCAAATACCTATGATACTTATACTCCCATGTAGTATCAACTGTGTACTGTTAAGTACCTTTACGTTTATAATTAGTACCAAATACGTTTACAAAAAAATAGTACCCAAACATTCCAATTATTTTGATTATTTATTTTAAAATCCTGATTTGACTTAATATTGTATACCAGTTCTAATATACGATACCCATGATACTTTTACTCCCATGTAGTACTAATTGTGTACTATTAAGTAGCACTATTTTCATAATTAGTACCTTATACATTTACAAATAAATAGTGCCTTACCTTTTAAAATATTTTGATTTTTTGTTTAGAGATGCTGATTTGACTTTATATCATCTCTGATATCAAATACCCATGATACTTATACTCCCATGTAGTATCAACAGTGTACTATTAAATACAACTACGTTTATAATTAGTACCTTATAAGTTTACAAATAATTGTACCCAAACATTCAAATTATTTTGATTATGTATTTTAAAATTCTGATTTGATTTAATGTTGAAGACCAGCTCTGATTTAAAACCCCCATGATACTTATACTCCCATGTAGTATTAACTGTCTATCACTACTTTTTTCATTATTATTACCTAATATGTTTACAAATAAATAGTGCCTAAACATTCAAATTATTTTGATTATTTGTTTTAAGATCCTGATTTGACTTAATATTGTAGACCAGTTCTAATATACAATACCCATGATACTTTTACTCCCATGTAGTACTAATTGTGTACTATTAAGTGGCCCTATTTTCATAATTTGTACCTAATACATTCACAGAAAAACAGTGCTTAAACATTTAAATTATATACATTTTTTGTGAAGCTCATTTAACTTTGTATTGTAGCCATTCTCTGATATCAAATACCCATGATACTTATACTCCCATGTAGTTTAAACTGTGTAATTTTAAGTAACACTACTTTTATAAATAGTACCTAATACGTTTACAAATAAATAGTGCCTAAACATTCAAATTATTTTCATTATTTGTTTCAAGATCCTGATTTGACTTAATATTGTATACCAGCTCTGATGCTCTCATATACAATACCCATGATACTTTTACTCCCATGTAGTACTAATTGTGTACTGTTAAGTAGCACTTTTTTCATCATTAGTACCTTATACATTTACAATAAAACATTTCCTAAACTTTCAAAATATTTTGATTTTTTGTTTTAAGATGCTATTTTTAATTTATATTTTAGCCCATCTTTGATATACAATACCCATTATACTCATACGCCCATGTAGTTTTAACTGTGTACTATTAAGTAACACTACTTTTATAATTAGTACCCTATACGTTTACAAATATATAGTGCCTAAACATTCAAATTCTTTGGATTTTTTGAATGTTTAGGCACTATTTATTTGTAAACATTTTAGGTACTGATTATGAAAATAGTATGGGAGTATAAGTATCATGTGTGTTTTAAATAAGAGCTGGTCTACAATATTAAGTCAAATCAGGATTTTAAAATATATAATCAAAATAATTTGAATGTTTGGGTACTATTTTTTTGTAAACGTATTAAGTACTAATTATACACGCAGTGGTACTTAACAGTACACAGTTGATACTACATGGGAGTATAAATATCATGGGTATTTTATATCAGAGATGGGCTACAACATAAAGTCAAATGAGCTTCTCAAAACAAAAAATATAATACTTTAAATGTTTATCCGCTGTTAATCAGTAAATGTATTTGTTACTAATTATGTGAATAGTGCTACTTAATAGTACACAATTAGTACTACATGGGAGTATAAGTATCAAGGGTATTGATATCAGAGCTGGTATAAAATTATCAGCAGTATATTAAGTCAAATCAGGATCTAGAAACAAATAATTAAAATAATTTGAATGTTTAGGCACTATTTATTTGTAAACGTATTAGGTACTAATTATAAAAGTAGTGTTATTTAATAGTACACAGTTGATACTACATGGGAGTATAAGTGTCATGTGTATTTTATATCAGAGATGGGCTACAATATAATGTCAAATGAGCTTCTCAAAACAAAAAATCAAAATATTTTAAAAGTTTATTCACTGGTAATCTGTAAATGTATTTGGTACTAATTATGTAAATAGGGCTACTTAATAGTACATAATTAGTACTACATGGGAGTGTAAGTATTATGGGTATTGTATATTAGAACTGGTCTACAAATTTAAGTCAAATCAATATCTTGAAACAAATAATCAAAATAATTTGAATGTTTAGGCGATATTTATTTGTAAACGTATTGGGTACTAATTTTAAAAGTAGTGTTACTTAGTAGTGCACAGTTGATACTACATCGAAGAATAAGTATCATGTGTATATTATATCATACACAATATATAAAGTCAAAGCTACAATATACTGTCAAATGAGCTTCTCAAAACAAAAAAATCAAAATATTTTAAAAGATTAGTGACTGTTTTTCTGTATATGTATTTGGTACTAATTATGAAAATAGTGCTACTTAATAGTACACAACTAGTACTACATCTGAGTATAAGTATCATGTGTATTTTATATCAGAGCTGGTCTAGAATTTTGAGTCAAATCAGCATCTCGAAACAAAATATTAAAACACTTTGAATTTTTACCTACTTTTTATGCCTAAACGTTTTATTTACTAATTATATAAATACAGTAGTACTAATTAATAGAACAAAATAAGTATTCAATTGTGGTGTGAGGGTTAAAGGTATTTTATAACAAAGAATTGGCTACCATAAACAGTAAAAACAAGATCATGAATCAAAATATTTTTAATAATTATGAATGTTCTAAATCTTGAAGGTACTAATTATTTAAACAGTGATACTAAATAGTACAAATTATGCACAATCGTTTGACATAGGTTTTGGTTTGAAAATCAAACATGGCCGGGCCAGTGACATTTTAATTAAGCCCATTTATTAACAATATATCGCTTAGTAATAATTATATTTTTATGTTTTTCGGGTGACTGATACAATATTTTTAATGTTAGCACTAAATAGTACAAAATAATCCGGTTATGATGATATAAGTATTTTCTATAATTATAGTCATGGCTGGGCTGGGAGGTCATTGACCTCTACTAATTAGAGGGCATTGCTCAAAATCCATTGAGGTACTAATTATTTTACTGAAAGTACTTAATAGTACTAAATAAGTACAAAATAATGATATAAGTATTTACTATAATTATCGTCATGGCCGGGCTGAGAGGTCATTGACGTCTACTAATTAGAGAGCATCGCTCAAAATCCATTGAGGTACTAATTATTTTACTGAAGGTACTAAATAGTACTAAATAAATACTAAATAATGATATATAAATTATGGTAATATGTTGACATGGCCGGGCTAGCATGTCGCTGGCCCGGACATTTAAAACAATTAATAACTCCGTTACGAATGAGGTACTAATTTTTTAAAACTTGGTACTAAATAGTACAAAATAGGTACTAAATATTAATACAATTTTTTATAAAAAAATCCAACTTGGCCGGGCCAGCGACATGGACATTGGGATGAGTCATACTAACGTTGGTATAAAAAATGATTTTACACGGGGGCCTACTCCCGTTCCCTGTCTTTACAATTTACTTTGAGCTGTGAAAAAAGCTCAAGGGGGAATGCTAAAACAAGCGTATACACTTTAGATAAATATAACACACTTACAACACAAAATTGAGCTCAACATAGTAAATCCTGGAACAAGCTTATACACATTAAACACATATGACATAAAGACAAACAAGACATAACAAATAGGACAGATAGGGCACAACAATAAAATATTAAACAATTCCCAACACCAGTGAGCAAGCACAACACCTTAAAACTAATACAAGTCTTAAAATTAAAGTAGACTTCGCTAAACAGTGAAGGCGCCTTTCAGTGTTTAGTGAGGCCTATGGCGGTCCGTCCCGAACGTTCACGTTCAACGTGCGGGAGCGGACTGCGAGCCGGCTGTGGCCGGACCGCCTTATATCCCCCACCGGTCGTCCCCGAAGGGGTGGCATGGGGTGGGGGTGAAGGTCCACCCCTATGGGAGGGGGCTTCACCCGGGGGGGTTCCACCCCCAAAAAAACGGAGACGGGGGGAGGTCCGCCCCCAACAAAACGGAGACTGGGGGGGGGTTCCGCCCCCAACAAAACGGAGACCGGGGGGGGTCCGCCCCTCAGGGGTGGTTCAAGGTCACCGACTACACTTCTACTCTAAGTCTGGTTCAAGGTCACCGACTACACTTCTACTCTAAGTGTTGGCAATACCCCCACCTTAATCGGGTCCCTAAGCTACACAACGGCGCTCAGCCAGTATGTCTCAGGCTTGCATGCGGTAAGCATCGCTGCTCTTCGACTCTGTTCATGTATAGCCCAGTGAATAAAGGTTGTTTATCGCAACTAAATGGTGGAAAGCTGGATTTTATATATGTGATATAACCACATTAGACGTGTCTTTTCCCAAAAGTCCCCACTTCTCCCCCTTGAGCTTTCCCCCCCAACCCCCTCCAAAGCTTTCCCCCCCTGGGAATTACAGTGGTTCACTTTATTGGCCATAGGCCGAGTATTACATGCACTATCGTGTTGGAATTTTTTTAGATTATTTGTTATTAGTTTTCCTACAACTTTTGTACCCAAGTATTTTTTCTGAAACCAAAATTTATAAAGATATGAAATCAAATCTTCGGTAAAAGTTAATTTTAGAGTACACAATTTTGTTTTCCCCTATATAAAATTTTTATCAACCATAATATGCAAATATGTTTCAAATAAAAGTTTTAGTATATTTCTTAAGGTTTAAAAATATGTTATTGGTTTGTCATCTGAGTGTACTGATGTAGAGTGAGATTACGGCAAAGCGAGCGCGTGCGGGATGCACCCGGCGCGGGCAGGCGGCCCGACGCACGCAGCGCCAGACCGACTTATAAACAAATTCAGAAAAAGTCCTGAAATAAGTAAACAATCATGTTCCCCCTTCCTCATTTTATTTTTATTTTTTAATTTTTTATTTATTTATTTATTTATTATTATTATTATTATTATTTTTTTTTTTGAGTGGCAGGAAAAGTGCATTACGCACACACGGGCCAGCCTGTAGTGTGGGACCCCGTAAGAAAACGGGTTTACCCACTACAAAAACTCCTCTACTCCTTAGGATTCTAACCTGGAATTGTTTATCACATTACGTCAGACTAGGCCTAAATTTTGCTTACGCCCGTGGGGCTCGCTCCTTATCCAGCCGCTCGATCAAGGGATCTGGGCCACTTTGCGGTCCAGATCGGGTTTCTTTTCCAGGAGGATGTCCCGGACGAACTGTGATAAACAATCCCAGTTGCCCTCATCCTCCGAGATCTTTTGGCAGGCCAAGTCCACCGAAAATGCACAAAAAAATTGAGTGGCCTCCAGTTGGGGCCCTTCCCAATGGGGGCAGCGGAAGAAGGTGTGCTCCGCATCGCCGGGAACGCCCAAGCAATAAATGCAGCCCGGTGAACCGGTGTTGCCCAACCGGTTCAGGTACGACTGAAAATAGCCGTGACCTGTCAGAAATTGGGCACCAAAGCAGGGTCAGGACCTACTTGTTAAGTCGCGCAGTCCATTGTCCTCCGGTGTCGTGCTCCCAGCTGTGTTACCACTGCTGGAAGGTTCGGGAGCGCTCTTCTGTTCTTGCCGATCTCACCTTGTCTCTGATAAATCGCCTTCCTCTCTCCTGCCAAGAGCTTGACAGGGATGACTCCGGCGATCACCAGGACGGCAGGCTCAGACACTGTCCGGTAGGCGGAACACACCCGGAGCACAATTTTATTTTCCCCTATACATTTTTTATTAATCATAATACGCAAATATGTTACGAGTAAAAGTTTTAGTATATTTCTTAAGGTTTAAAAATATGTTATTGGTTTGACATCTGAGTGTACTGATGTAGGCTGAGATTATGGCAAAGCGAGCGCGTGCGGGCAACTTGAACATCTCCCCGCCACGCGCGCCGTGTTGTATCGGTTGGTGCGTCGCCTCTCAACGGGGCCTACGAAAACTAACGGGCCTGCATATTTCCCCCCACCACCAAAGTCACGTGACTATTTGCGGCTGATCTGCAGCACAAGTTTCCATAAGATAACATTGTGAAAACGTGACATCCTTCACTTATTTCCCACCTCTTAGGAATTAGAAAGTAGGTTACTAGACAAGACTTATATATTTTAATCTAGATTAAATAAGGAACAAAATGATACCATTACTGTAAAGTTAACAGTTTTTCTGATATTTTTTATTACGAGATAAAGTCAAAACTTAATTTAGTTTATAGTTTTGTTTACACTTTTCATCAGCTGTTTACATAAGAGTATATTTCGTTGCAAATATCAAAAATTTAGAACCGAAAAGGTACATTTTAATTTGTTTTATTGAAAATAAAAGTTATAACCAGCAAACTACTGATTTAAGACGTTTATTTCATGTCTTATCCCTAGAAATATCTTCAAAAGCATTGGAAGAAATCTGTTAACAAAAAAGTCAATGCATCCTACAATGTGAGAAATTCAAGTTTTTCTTTTACCCAAAAAGTGAGTTTTAAGTTTTGCAAAGCGGAACGTTATTAGTATCATTCAATTTGTAATTTAATGAGGATTAGAAGGATATGCAACACTTATGACTTCATTTACGTGTATTTAAAAATACACGTAAAAACGGATGACAAATCAGGCTATTGCAATGCTTTCAAATGGAGATGACAGCTGAAATTCGGCCGCATCTGGTCACGTGACCAAAAATGTATGCAGGCCCGTTAGTTATCGTAGACCCCGCTCTCAATCGTAAGCATCACTCAGTTCTCAACTGTATGACACATGTTAAGACCTTGCTGCTAAAATTACGGTGTAAAAATGGAACAGTAGCCTGCAATAATTATTTATGCAAAAGAGACTTAATTTTCAACTACGTAACATTGTTAATATTTATTGCAAGTTTTGGTTCCGGGGGATATTCCCTACTCTTTGCTTGGCTTATGTAGCATATAAAAGAGCTGTGATTTATGACACAAGGGACGGAACGCGGACAATGGAAGTCACTTCTGGTGCCGCGCAAGGTTCAATACTCGGCCCGGAACTGTAGAACTTTGCCTATGACAGCCTCCTGAGGTCCGAGATGCATGAGGAAACCACCTTGGTTGTGTACGCTGATGACGTCGCATCTCTCATTGCTGCACGCAACGTTGAGCTGGCCCAACTTAAGTTGAACCGAGTCATGCATGTGGGCAACACCTGGATGTCCGATTACGGTCTCTCGCTTGCTCTCAGTAAGACGGAGATTGTGATCCTCACGAAGAAGAGGATCGACACGCGTTCCGAGTGGGAAGGGATGTGGTCCTATCAACTGCCAAGTACCTCGGAGTTATGGTGGACACCAAGTTAAGTTGGAGGGAACAGATCTTCCGTACGGTGGACTGGTGGACAAGGCCACTAAGGTAGTCACTTACCTTAGTAGGCTGATGGCCGATTTCGAGGATCCAAGATCAATTCCATTTTGTTTGACTTCTCCCATAAGGATTAAAAGGTGTTATTGGTGGCTCCCACTACCCTCACCGGCCCGTACCTAGCGTTAGCCATACCGGTACTGTCTTGCGACAAGGAGAGTTATAGAACAAGTGCTCCAAATCACATTAAAGTGGATTGGACCCCCACAAGATCCAAGCATAAAACGTCAGTTGATGTCCGCGGTCCAGGCTAGAGGTGTGGCCAGACGCTCTCGATAAAGCGACTCGCCCGGGTTCAGCGCCAAGTGGCGCTCCGGGTGTGTTCCGCCTACCGGACAGTGTCTGAGCCTGCCATCCTGGTGATCGCTGGAGTCATCCCTGTCAAGCTCTTGGCAGGAGAGAGGAAGGTGATTTATCAGAGACAAGGTGAGATCGGCAAGAACAGAATAGCGCTCCCGAACCTTCCAGCAGTGGCAACATAGCTGGGAGCACGACACCCGAGGACAATGGACTGCGCGACTTAACAAGCAGGTCCTGACCCTGCTTTGGTGCCCAATTCCTGACAGGTCACGGCTATTTTCAGTCGTACCTGAACCGGTTGGGCAAAACCGGTTCACCGGGCTGCATTTATTGCTTGGGCGTTCCTGACGATGCGGAGCACACCTTCTTCGGCTGCCCCCATTTGGAAGAGCCCCGACTGGAGGCCACTCAATTTTTTTGTGCATTTTCGGTGGACTTGGCCTGCCAAAAGATCTCGGAGGATGAGGGCAACTGGGATTGTTTATCACAGTTCATCCGGGGCATCCTCCTGGAAAAGAAACCCGATCTGGACCGCAATGTGGCCCAGATCCCTTGATCGAGCGGCTGGATAAGGAGCGAGCCCCACGGGCGTAAGCAAAATTTAGGCCTAGTCTGACGTAATGTGATAAGCAATTCCAGGTTAGAATCCTAAGGAGTAGAGGAGTTTTTGTAGTGGGTAAACCCGTTTTCTTACGGGGTCCCACACTGCAGGCTGGCCCGTGTGTGCGTAATGCATTTTTCCTGCCTCTAAAAAAAAAATAATAATAAATAAATAAATAAATAAAAAATAAAAATAAAATGGGGAAGGGGGAACATGATTGTTTACTTATTGCAGGACTTTTTCTGAATTTGTTTATAAGTCGGTCTGGCGCTGCGTGCGTCGGGCCGCCTGCCCGCGCCGGGTGCATCCCGCACGCGCTCGCTTTGCCGTAATCTCACTCTACATCAGTACACTCAGATGACAAACCAATAACATATTTTTAAACCTTAAGAAATATACTAAAACTTTTATTTGAAACATATTTGCATATTATGGTTGATAAAAATTTTATATAGGGAAAAACAAAATTGTGTACTCTAAAATTTAACTTTTACCGAAGTTTTGATTTCATATCTTTATAAATTTTGGTTTCAGAAAAAATACTTAGGTACAAAAGTTGTAGAAAAACTAATCACTAATAATCTAAAAAAAATTTCCACACGATAGTGTATGTAATACTCGGCCTATGGCCAATAAAGTGAACCACTGTAATTCCCAGGGGGGAAAGCTTTGGAGGGGGTTGGGTGGGAAAGCTCAAGGGGGAGAAGCGGGGACTTTTGGGAAAAGACACGTCTAATGTGGTTATATCACATATATAAAATCCAGCTTTCCACCAATTAGTTGCGACAAAGGGCAATTTTTGTCATTTATTTACTGGGCTAGTAAGTGTTTTACGAATTTTTGCCTCAAGGTCATTACACTTTAACTCTGGACAAACATGGCTTGGATTTTCTCTGATTTTACTCAAGGTCACTACACTTTACCTCTGGGACGATATCGACTCGTAGTATTTCAGTGTTTTGACTCAAGGTCATCACACTTTAACTCCGGCGTCGAATTATCGTACCAGAGGTGCTCACTAACCTAACTTGTAATGTTTAGGGTGGCGTTTTCACGCCACGCAGTATCGCCATGAGTGTCCGGTCCAGATTTTAAGTTATATAAATTTAACTGTGATCTTTTCCATTTCCAATTAGTTTTGCCTAAGAGTGAGATGTCGCTTTATAAAATGGTATTTCTCTAAAGTTATTGGGGATTGCAGGGATACAATTACTTTATTTAGACGACTCTTCACCTTAGAGTTTAACAGAACTTCCACTTTAACTTTTCTTCCTTGCCCCTCACAGAATAAGCTGTACAGTAAGGTTTCTTCTAGTGCCAACTCGGGCCGAGAGAACAGTGTGTTGACTGTAGGACAGCTCACGGTGAAGTGATGCGATACTCCATCGTACAACCTCACCTTCCCCCACCACTGTGACCTTCCCCCACTCCTGCTGTTACCCCCCTCCACTTTTGCCTTGGCTCAATCGCTACCAACAGTCTCTCAGTATTGTGCGGACTTTTGTGAGGGGAAGCCATTTCGCGGGACACTTTAGGTAAGAAACTTAGCCGTGTTGAGTCTTTATTAGTTGCTCAGTGTCCACCGCTCAAGGTCAAGCGGGTTTCGACTTTAGCTAAGTGGCGTAAACTGTTGCGTGGGCACCATAAGCTTTATACCAAACAGACTAATGTAAGTTTTACTGATGAAGATTTGTTTAGAATATTGCAAGAAATGATTTTTCCTTGCAAAGTTCAGTTAGTTACTCCCATTCCTGACGGTTTAAAGTCTTAGTCTCTCCACTTCCCCATATACATAGAATACGCGGAGTCTGGAGGTCAGTCGCTCGGTGACTGTCGTGGGGTGCGCATCGGTGTCAGCACTCCATTATTAAGTTTTCAAGGTCACAGTAATATGAAATTGTTGGTGTTGTGCTGGTTCAAGGTCACCTGAGGGATTACCGATTGCCCATTTAGGCAGGGTCATGTCACAAACTCGACTTTAACTTGGAACTTTTGCCGTTTCTCATCGCAAATTCGCTCCAAGTCGTCAAGGTCACGGGGACTGTGACTGAAACTCGGAGCGTAGTGCGAGAAACGGCAGAAGTGCCAAAAAATTTTAAGTTTCGGCGTGACCTTGACTTTAATGGCGTCGGTGACGTCATATTGATGACGTAAGGAATGATGACGTCATCAGCACGTCATTTCTGTGACGTCATGGGTGTGACGTCATGGAAGTGACGTCATTGGTGATGACGTCATCGATGACGCAATCGATGACATCATCGATGACGTCATCGGTGAGGTCATTGACCTCGATGACGTCATCCCTCAGGTGACCTTGAACAGGCCCAGCACCCGCAAATTTGCACTACTATCAGTCAGCCTCATCAATGTATTTGTAATCAGTGTGACTATAGATAATAAATATTTCATTCTTTATTTCTCATAAAATTCAGAGATTCTATAGAATGGGTTGTCACAAGGCCAGGCTTTGAGTACTTTCGCAAGTTTCCGCTGCGGCAGCTGTATTACCACAAATGGTATGCTGTTGTAAAACTTAATACCTGCAACAAGAAAGAAATTTAAAAATTTGTCCAATCTGCATCTAAATACATGCAAATTTAGAGCTCTTTTCTGCAACAGCAAAATTTTGAAAACCCTGGATAAGAGACCCCTCAATCTGGTACAATAAATAAACATATGGGATTCGAAAAACGCAAAAAGCTATCCTAATAAATTCCTTCGGAGTTACCTTTCAAACGTCTTAATAAATAAATAACACTACTAAGTTTAACACAGATATTATCCACGTGTTTGTTCCAAGAGAGCCGAGGGTCGAGCGTGAAACCAAACAGCTTGACAAGTTCATTTCCCTCCAGGTCCATATAGCTCAAAAGAGAATGGAAAAATGCATAGTAGGCTGTCCTGACATCCTCAGGTTTGAGTTGGAAAGCCTCATAAGGAGAAACACCTCGAGGCACCTCACTTGTACCTCGAGGCTGCATGGTTTTCACACCTTAAGGGCCCCATACACGGTCAATATTATTGTACAATATATTGTGCAATTTTATTGAAGGAGCGACCATACACGGTCAATATTATTGTGCAACCCACAGTTCAATTAAGTTTGCGCAACCCACAGTTGAGTAGTTGAGTTGACAAAATTATCATGTGTGATTTCCCATATAGCACAAGTACGGCAATTTGATGTAAAATTGATGTAAAAGATGTCAATGTCATTGATATTGTTGATGTCATATTGACTTCAAATGTGACAAAAAAAAACGTCATTTTGATGTCAATGTGAAGTAAAAATGTCCCGATTTTTTATGTCAAATTGATGTCAGTAAATTGATGAACTATGACGTCAATTTTACATCACATTGATGTCAAACTGACAAACTAATCTTGTCAAAATTGATTAAAAATATCCCCAATAGCAAAACAAAAGTAATAAAATGGTAATTTTTAACGAATAAACAACTATAGAAGCGGCAAAAAGTTTTTCACGTCGGCAGGATTTGAACCCATGACCTCTAGGTTCACAATCCGCGACCCTAACCACTATGCCACGCTGCTCTCTGCTTCGCTTAATAATTGTTACACTACTTGGCCAGTTGATACTCAAGTTTCTTTGCGTTGATTAAATCAAACGCATTTCCCGTGGCCTATATATTTTTATGTCTTCCCAAATAGGTCTTAAACTAGAGTTCCCTTACATGTTTGTTTCATGTGTAAATGTTTAACAACTTTTGACTGTGTGATCAAATACTTTACATAATTTTTACATCAAAATGATGTCAAGTTTTTAACAAGTTCAGTTGTTTTAAACAAATAATGATGTTCTCTTGTTGTAAAAGACTTAAAGGAATGTTTTTTCTTCATTTATTACACTAACTTTTAAATTTAAAAATGCAAAATTTTTACATCATTTTGACGTCAATACTTGATCTAATATTTTACTTTGACATCACTTTGACGACTTTGATCACTTTTTGACGTCAAATTGACAACGTGTGCTATGTGGGTTGGATGCTGTAGCGTGTGTGGTAGTAGCGTTATTAACCAAACCGAAGAAGAGGAAGAAGCGGATATGGATGAAGGTCGCTCTCTTCCTCTACTGACATGGTACCAACCAACAGACTCTGCAGGCTCTTCTAAATCAGTCAAGAATTTCATTTCTTCAAAATACCACAACGTGGGCTCAACAATTTCAGCTGTACCAGCACCACTTTTTTCAGAGTTTTTTATTCGTCTCAACTATTTCCGAAAATTAGTTCAAAGAGAATTAATTCTCTTTACCAATGCCTTCCTGTCAGCATCAGGATATCTTTCATTGTGCTTCTGCAGTAGTTGGTCGTACTGTACTGCTCGTTCTTCTTTGTTCTGTTGCTGTAGTCCTTGGACTTATTGTCCCACAGAGCCGGTAACGATTGGTACACTTCTATTACCTCTAATAAAAACTTCCTTTCATCAACATTCGACATGTTTTATACTTCACACAGTACAGTAAACCGTTACACTATATAAGAAGTAACACAACTTCAAACAACACGAGCATGAGCAGGTGGCCAGAGAACTGGGAGACTGACTATTGCGCAATACTACCCATACACGACACAATATTTTGAAGATTGTGCAATATATTTCAAAATTTTTTGAATTCACTCAATATATTGCGCAACCGGTTTTTCGCTTTCAATCATGCTCATACACGTTTTCATAAAATATTGCACAATAATATTGACCATGTATGGGGCCCTTTAGCCTGCATTGAAAATCAAGAAAAAAAACAGTGAGTAGCGCCTCTCGCCTGGTCGGGTCCGGGGTCATGTGGTATGGTATAAAAGTGGAATTTGTTTGTTATGTGATGTTGAGGTTATGTTTATCTGTTGATACGGTTATAATAAGTTGGTTTTAACTTTAACATAACTCTCAACTAGGATATTGTATTTGTAGTTAATAACTGTTTTTTAATTATAGACTGATCATGTGGTAGTGTACCTAGGAAAAATGACAGGCTCAAGTAAAATATTTTTGCCTCATAGAGCTCTAGGTTATGTTAGCAATCATATTCCAGCAGTTGTAAGATATATTCATAAAAGAAGAGAGAATGTCATCGTTACATGCGTTGGGAAATCTTTTCATTCATATGGAAGTACACATTTAAAATTGCTTACTGTGAGTAATTTGCATGATGAAGAAATTACTTGTATGGGTGGAGACACATTTCATGTTTATACAGCATGTGGAAACAATGTATTTGCTTGGAGAAGAGGCACAGAGCTAAAACATACATATTCAGGACACCAGAAACCTGTACACTTATTATTGCCCTTTGGACCCCACCTGATTTCGATTGATGAGTCAAGTGTTTTACGAGTATGGGACATTAAAACAGAAGAACTATATCTTGAACTTATGTTCGAAAATGAGGTTTTCCAAATATCTTCGATATGCCACCCTAGCACATATATGAATAAGGTTTTGTTGGGAAGCCATCAAGGTTCATTGCAGTTGTGGAATCTCAAGACATCCAAGCTTATTTACACTTTCTCAGGATGGTCTAGTTCAATAACGGTGCTTGAACAAGCTCCTGCAGTTGATGTCATTGCAATTGGATTATTAAGTGGAAAAATTGTCCTTCATAACATTAAATATGATCAAAAAGTAATTGAATTCACTCAAGATTGGGGACCAGTGACATCATTATCTTTTCGTACTGATGGAGAACCAATAATGGCTTCGGGAAGTATGGCAGGACATGTAGTTTTTTGGAATTTAGAAGAAAGAAAAGTTGCATCACAGTTATTAAATGGTCACGATTCTGCAATATCTGGTTTGCATTGTTTTCCAAATGAACCTTTAATGGTTACTTCTTCGCCTGACAATTCAGTTAAGATTTGGATCTTTGATATGCCTGATGGAGGTGTAAGATTGCTCCGATTGCGAGAAGGTCATGCAGCTCCCCCATCCTTTCTGAGATTTCATGGCAGTAATGGCCACTTTATATTATCAGCTGGTGGAGATTCATCACTCAGGGTATTTAACACAGTTAGTGAAATAGCCAATAAAAGCTTAGGTAAAGCATCCTTTAATCGTAAATTAGCAAAGAAAAAAGGAAAACAAGACGCTGTTCACCTTCAAATGCCTCCTATAGTTCAATTTACTTCAGAAACAACTCGTGAAAAGGAGTGGGACAATATAGCTGCAGTTCACATAGGTTTACCTGTTGTTACAACTTGGTCATTTCATAAACAGAAAATGGGTGAGCTTCAGCTTTTTCCAACTAGGCCTAACCTGAAAGGAGAAAATTCCAAACATAATTTAATAGCTCTTTCTCTCTGTTTAACCCATTGTGGTAATTTTGTCCTGATTGGATATAGCTCTGGCAATATAGAGAGATTTAATATTCAGTCTGGAATTCATCGTTGTAGTTACGGTAGTCCAACAGCACATACAGGCCCTGTTAGAGGCATTGCTGTCGACTCACTGAATCAGATGGTCATTTCTGGAGGAAGGGATGGATTTGTAAAATTTTGGTACTTTAAAGCTGAAGGTAAGGTTAATTATTTATTTATTTATTTTTAATATCCACAAGGTATTGCACCGGGGCCTACGATAACTCTGGGCCTGCATGCTCTGTCGCGTGACGTCATCACAAAGCGGCCTACGCGGCGCGCCAGTCTCATAAGAATTGCATTGCGGTGCACCGCTTTGCGTACTTAAATCCATCATTACAACTAGGCCTATATGTGACCTGCTAATGTAACCGAATGAATTTTTATTCATTCTCAGATAGTTTGACTTTACTATGACATCAAGACACAATAACAAAAATTTGTATTTTAAAAAATGGAAAAAGACAAAAATTAAGTTTTATTGGTTTTTAAAATAATTGTTTTCTTATTCAATTTACTTTTGTAAAAAAATGTTCTAAATGCACTAGGCCTAGGCCTATACTAAAGCTTGAATTTAATTTTAATGTTTAAGTCAGATAAAGTGCTCACTTTTTAAGTGTCACTGGGGGTTAAAAATTAAAATAAATTGTTTAAAGCTTTTATGAGGAATAAAAAATAAACATTTTTAGTAAAATATTAAATACGGTAACACAAAAAAATCATATCCCTACTCTATTTTACTGTGAAGATGGCCTCTTAACTTAATGTTTTTCAGATCTCTTGTGTAACATATTGTCCATTATTTTACTGTAATTGTTCAGTAAGATATTAGAAAATATGTAAATTACTTTTTTAAGCAAATATAAAGTACTTTGGTGACCAGATTTTCATTTGGTAGTTTGAACAATGTTATTTTCATTTTTGAGTTCTAAATGACAGATGGTAGTCTAAACAAACTGCCTTTGAGAGGTCTTTAAAAAAAATCCTCTTCTTAAGTGTTGCTCGTCAGATATTTATTCAGTTCTAACATCAACTATTTACAGATTTTTACTAAATTAGGTTTAGGCTTCTGGAGTCCTTTTCTGTCAGAATTTTTTCAAAAAGCGGAAGTCGAGATAAAAATAAACAGGAGATAGGACTTCCGTCCCCACGGATTCTTGGTGCCTTCCATAAAATGTACAGACACACAATTCTATTTTAAAACATTTTATTTATTTATTTAAAGTGATTTTGAAATTATACTTCTTACGTGGTAGGGCCTAAAAAACATTATTTTACTAATGTAGGTAGCAATAATGTCCATGGTCTGAATATAACATTTGTTTAATCGTTTTTTGTTGTTTCCCAGTTCAAAACTGTTCAACATTTGCTATTTTTTATTTATATAATTTACTGCATTCACGGAATAGTTACTAAATTTTACTAGTCAATAGAAAAATTCTATAAGGTAAAGCATATGTGATAATACAGAGGGTAAAAGCGAATATAAACTAGGATACATAGAATATTATTTAGGTCTATTTCTACTGGTGACTTCAGATAAATGACCTATTACTTTCTCCCCCTATACCATAGTATATGGAGAAAGTATTGTTTTCGTCAAAAGTTATGGAGTAAAAAGTGTTTCAAAAATCAATTTTTTGGATTTTCAAAACAGCTGTTGTCTCAAAATAAATTTTACTTATCACCATTAAATCAAGCTCAAAAAACTAAATAATCCAGTATTTTAAATTATTGCTCTACGTCAAGTGGTTGCGGAGAAAATTCAATTTTTCGTTTAGCGGTAAACGCAGTACGTTGTTAAAAGTCACAGACGCGCGTAAGGTCAAACGAGCGCTGCTCAGATGGTAGCTATCCGACTGAGTCATCAAGACATTAATATTTGAAGCTTTTAACACCTTTTTTATATTGTTGGGAGAAAGTATGTGTCAGTTAACTGATACCGTTTATTTTTTCCAATATTATAGAACATACATCACTGGAATTTACATAAGTTACATCAATAGGGCTTGAGGTAAGGAAAACAAGCTTGAGGTTGTGATACCACTCAAAGAGTTTTAAGTCAAAATATGTGAGCGTTATGAGCGCGCAAAGCAGTTTCTCCCATAAAAGCGCATGTTAAAGTCGGCCTCCGTGCCGCGGCAGCGAGAGTGGTGGGAGTATGCAGGCCCGGAGTTATCGTAGGCCCCGATCACACCCATTCTGTACTCATCCTTCATTCATATTCACCTTAAAATACACCATGGTTGCCGCCCTGACGTCTTCAAAAAATGATTAAGTGATCACTTTAAAGGGTAAAACTAAAACTGCCAAAACTTACCATTGAGTAATGGCGATTTTATTTCATAACTTATAGAGTGGACAAGAGATAGGGAAATACCCCCCGTCGCAGCAGACCTGCGTACTCAGCGAATTTCCAAATTAGTAATATTAATTTTGACTAGAAGAAC
>CM061533.1:259516989-259714705 GCA_030545055.2 Neoaliturus tenellus | reverse complement strand
CCCGTGTAAACGTCCTTTCAAGTAAAATTTTTGTTATTAAAGTAACAGCTGTTTGTTGTTGTGACCAAAAGTGGTCGTTTACACGGTTCAAGTTACTTGAATCAAGTCAGGAAAAATGGACAGTCAAGTCGACTTGACTCGTGTAAACGTTCAGTCAAGTGAAGATTTTGTTATTCAAGTAACAGCTGATTTCAAGTAGACAGAAATTGAACATGTTTGATTTCACTTGAATCCTTCATTCAAGTAAAAATGTATTATTATTACACGTGCAGCTATCTGCAGTAATTTTGTCCAACTACTAAAATCCGCAGTTTGCCAAAGAATATTTTGTTAGCCTACAGCTGATTTCTTAGACTTTGTTATGATTTTGCAAAGTTAAATTAATTATGATAAATATAAAATTGGTTTTTGGTTTGTATTATTTTGTTGGTATATTGTACACTGTATTAAATTACATTTTTTATAAAATGAAACATAGTTCTTGCTTTTTTTATAGCATTTTATTTAACTGTGAAGTTTTAGAGGAATTTAAGACGGATAGTTTTCTGTCAAACAAACTTGAACTTATACACACAAGTCTCCAAGTCTGCTTTGTGAAGATCAAAGCCACGACGGAACTGTACAAAATTTTGTAATGTGTGGTAGCATAGGTTAATATAATAAAGGTGGTGGTTGTTGCAATATCTTGACAAAGAGTTCAAAATTGGGCGTTTCTAGTAGATAAGGAATTTGTCACCAAGTGGAATTATGGGTCTTAAACAGTGGTATACATAATTAATTCCAACAATGCCATATTTTTTTAAATACCGGTAGTCTAAATTATTTACACAGTACATTTCAGTCCGCAAGAAACATAGGTTTTTCTGATGAATAAATAAAAATATTAAGGCCACCCCATGCATGTAACTATCGGTCAGATTGATTCATCTGGACAGTCCCGACCTGGAATTAGTCCTTTGACTGATCGTTCCGTGGGTCGCCGAACAACGAAGGAGAAGGAGTTGAACCCGAGTTATTTGTAATTGGAGCTCATTTATATAGGCATTATGAGTTTGATCATGGTTTTATACATAACCAACTTTATTTTGATGGGTAAATTTCAAACATTTTGTGATAAATTTGGACAAAATTTTCGCAAAAGACTCGCAATAGATTTGGAATTTTGGGGACCAGTGTAGTTGAATTCCCCATACTACAGGTAGACTTAAGCGGATTATCACTTAGAAAGACATATATGAGCCTACTCCTAGGGTAGTAGGCAATGCATCATGTATCATTTATATTACTAAATGTTGTTCATAATAGTGACGGTGCGACCTAGACTTGGAACATAAATATAACCTTTCGTTTTGAATTAAAAAGACGTCAAAAACATAGTTAACACTGCCAAAAATTTTTATATGTGTTTCATAAAATAATCCTTCAGTATACACAGAACGTCTGTCTTGAGGAACATTCGTTTTACATTGTATCAACCAAATTTTGTTAGCAAACTCGTGTTTACTTTTTATACTGTAACTTAGTGGTCAATGCATGGTAAAGCAGTTAATATTTATGTGCTTAAGGCCCAAATCTAACATTTATGAAAAAATGAATATCTGGTCTAATTATTCCTAATTAACATTTAATCACGCAAATAATAATAAAAGCAAAGTAAATAATTATTCATAATATTATATGCATAATTTATACTGTAAATAATTCACATTTTAGAAGTCTTTGCATTTGCATTTAAACTTGGTTAGATATATTTTTCACGAAGGTTGTTTATATTCAGCTGATCATACCGGCAAATCATAACACAAATTATTAGCCTACTTGATTCAAGTCCACATGAAAAATCAAACAGCCAATTTTACTTGAATGTTTACATAACATTCAAGTCAACTTGAATCAAGTAACTTGACCAGTGTAAACCCGGCTTTACGGAGAGAAGGGACAAATTTTGGACGACGCACAATTTAATATCTTGTAAACATATAATACCCCGTCGCAGCAAACCTGCGTAATCAAAAATTATTAGAGTACCTATTGCAGACTTGTGGCGAGTAAGTGCAGCGAACAATCAAAATCTGGCGACGATTGTGTGCCGCGAATGAGCCGACAAAAAAGGTGAGTGAGCGCAGCAAACGAACTAAATTGACGGCGAGTGAGCGTAGCGAACGAGCTGACCCAAATGGCGAGTGAGCGCAGCGAATATCCTAAACCCTGACGGCGAGTTCCCTTGAATTACGTATACAACATTTGCTATTACTGATTTAAAAAATAGTCGCTCCGCTCAATATTGCAAGCAGACAACTGCATTGTATACCTAGTTATGTTCTTTTACAAATATTTCAACTCACACTCTCATAAATTTTCATTTGAAAAGTCTTATAGATAATGTAAATAATTTGGACTGTTCGAATGTAGAATATTAAAACACAAGCAGTTAAGCAATTAAAAGGACAAAATTGAAAATTTCTGAGGGTAAACAATGTGTTCAGTTAAACTTGTTTTGTTTTCTTATTATAAATAAATATTTATTTTCCTTGTCCCTCAAGGCCTTACCTTTAATACCTTACCTTTTAATACCTTTTATTGAAATGGCGACCTAACTCAATAGGTAGTTTAAAGCCAAGTATGAATGAGGGATGAGTGTAGGATGGTTGTGGCGCGATCTTGTAGTCTTGTTACTGACTAAGGCCGACATTCTCCTTAGACAGGACTCAGATTCCTAGCCTAGTTAATTCATAGCCCAACAGCCAATGGTATCTAGGGATCTACAGTTTAACGTGGGATTCGAACCACAATTTCAACCTCCCATATACGAATTGGTCTAATTATGAGGATGGTACTTATGGATGGACTAGTATTCACTAGTGCGGACGTTAATCCCCACCAGGGAATATCGCATCCACAAGCCATCGCTCATAACTATCCACAATTCGTGACCTCCAAGTAGCTGGATTACAGGACGTCGCCACCGTCCCAGTCATGGGCGGAGTTTCGGGGGGGCCTGGGGGGGCCGGGCCCCCCCAAAAATTTCAAAAGTTGTATGTAAAAAAAAACAAAGTTTAGGAGCTAAATAATTATTCATTCTGTTTTATAGCTCAAAGTTGTATCCCACTTTAACTTAGGCCTAGCCTACTCAAAAAATAACACTATTTTTACCTATGTTCATGTATGATACTGAAAAGTAAATTAAACAATAGTAGATTATCGTAAATTAAACACCGTTTGCGGGAACTACTAAGTAGGGATATTTCGTAATTCGCCAAGGGAAAATATAACCTTAGGCCCTTTAGTTGGCAAAACTGACTGTCAAACTCAGGTGGGTAGGTGCCCGCTACGACGCATATATTTTATATTAAAAATAGCTTTATGCATGTGTATCTTTACACTTTGAATTAGTAAAGATGTTAAATTAACATGATTTGCAATTATTGTAAATTTTCTATACATCCCTATGTCATTAGACTTTTTATGCATCCATAGGCTACTAACGGCAGAGTTTAACATCACTGTCACGATACACTGTATACTCAGCATGAATGATAAGTGTTCAGCCTAGAAGACTAGCGGTCAGTATAGTGTGCCGCAGAGCTTCATAATATGGTTAATTGGGTGAAAATAATCAAAATAATTCAAATAAAAAAGGTATATCTTGAAATATTTACCTAGATATACACAATTTTTGTTGTAACTTCTTGGAATGGACCTTTCATCAATGCCTATTTTTTCCTATATTTTCATAATGGCGAACATTTTAATTTTTAAACCCAAATATAAGTTATTAAACAGGTAAATTTTATAAAAAATATACATGGGACAAAAAAGTTTTAACATTTGATTATCTAACCAGTAACCAATGATATCATGTTCCTAAGGATCTGACGGTAAATAACAGAGTTATTGTGATTTTTTAGCCGAGATACATTGATTTTGTATTATATTTAATGCGAATTATAGTTATTTTAATACAAAAATAAAACAATAGCTCCATTATATGTTGCCAGATCCTTACGACCTTGGTAGGGCCTGTCACTGGTTAAATAATTAAATGTTAAGGTAGGTTTACACGTGAGAGATTTTCACTCTCAGAGAGTTTCGTACTCTCAGCAGGTACTCGCAGAGGTGTTTACACAAGCAGCAAATTTTCCTTCTGCGAGTACTATCAACAGCTGTCTGAGATTTTTATGAGAGTAACTAACTCTCCGAGGGTGAAAAACTCTCACGTGTAAACCTACCTTTAGAACTTTTTTGTCTTTAGTAACATTTTATAACCTATAAATTACCAGTTTTAAGATATTTGAGATTATACTTTTAAAATGATTGCTACTTGAAAAATACACGTAGTAAAACAAAATGTATTTTTTATGTACACTGGTTATTAAGTGGAAAAACAATACGGCGTATATATAGGTAAATATGCGTTTTAGGATATATCTTTATATGATTTTTTTTGCTTATTTTGACCCAATCGCATATTGTGAAGTTAAGTTACGTACTTTAAAGGTACCCTGTATATGATTTTTTAAATCAAAATATCGTGCATCTACTACATGGACAATCCTGTATTTCGAAAATCATTAAAACCGTTCAAAAAGGTAATTACTTATTGGGAGTCTATAGACAACGGGAGCGCCAGTGCATTTCCTTATTCCTGGGTTTCATAAAAACTGACTGAGTGACATGACTGTATTCATATCCTCTAAATACTTGTATCTTGTACCAGACTGTGCTATCCACCATAAGTGTTTACTTCGAACTTCGAACTCAGCCTAAATGTAGAGGATATTGGTAAATGTCCTTTATCACTGACCCCCGTTGGCCCCCCCAGCAATCAAAGGTAAACTCCGCCCATGGTCCCAGTCTGACCGAATGTAAATGTGTAAAACATTCTGTAATGTCACACAAAAAATAGAAATTGTGATCTATTGGATTGAAGACCAAGATTCAAATATATGGACTAGCAAGTATCAATACTGACCTGGACGGAGACGAGGTTGTCAGATTTCTGCTGGATGTTGACGGAAGCCTTCATGACGATTCCCGCGTACTGGCCGGCCACCTGGTGGAGGGCGGTCAAAGTGCGGCCTCGCACTGCGTACTTGTACTGGGTGTTGGATTTCCATGGTGCTGGAACACATTTTATTTTTATTTCATAACTTACGTACTCTACTCTTTGAAAGAAAAAATATTAAATTTTCTCTATTTCTCATGATTTAATTTGAAAATAATCTACTCAATTCGATAGGTAGCTCGAGTTAACCTTCAGAATTGAATTAATTTCCGATCAACATGATTTGCATGTTTCCTCAAGCCGGTTACCGCGACGGCACTATTAAATAAAAGTGCAAAACAACTACCTGCAAGTCCGTGTGTACGCACGTTTATGTGTTTTCTGTGTACTGTACGTATATTATGTGTGAGTTATTTAAACTTTTTAAAACACGAGGTGGCCCGTGCGCAAATTGCGCATTTTGTGATTTTGTATGAATAAAACTCACCTATAGTACGTGAATGTTGATTGTGAAGTGACCGAGATCTATTTTTGTTTACTATCTGGCTTTTAAAATTCATCTGAATGTAATCAGCTGTTAAATTACAATTCACATTAAAGAACTTGCAATAAAAGTTGGTCAACATTTTAAAGCGCCCTCTAGAAATAAATCAAAGGCGAGGGGGCCAAAGCCCGAAAAAATAGGACCTTTCTAATTACGATTCGTCACTGCGGTATATCCTAAGCTATAAAATGACACCTCAATCTTAAAAATCGGTTCAGTAGGTCAAGAGAAACAGGGACGTAACAGACGAAACCCTTATAGAAATAAGAAGATAGATTAAGGACGTCGTCAAGACCAAATTTTTTTACCAGCTTGATGTTTTGACTTTTGAACTACGTGAACATGGCACTGATCAGTGCCGAAACCAGGTTGTAGACAACAACGGATTTGAATTAGAGACGATAAGGTAATTTGAATAAACCACACTATTCTGCCTTTTCTGTTCTCGGTATACACTTAAGCCGCCCACACTGAAAAGAAAATTATAAGAAATGTGACCTCGAAGGCGTGGAAAGAGAAATCAAAAAGTCAACAGAAGAGTAAAATTAAAAACTAAACTAAATAAATGAAAAAGGGATAATCCCAAAACTTAAGTGAAGAAAGAATTTAGAAGAATGAAGAAGGAAGAAAGAAGAAGGTAGAAGGAAGCAAGAGCAATGAAAAAAAAAACCATGGAGAAATAATTGAAAAGACTTGGTAAAATAAAATTTGGAAATTAGAACGTTTAAATTGTGAAAAACAGTAAAAGACTAATGTAAATTCTCCTAACTATGTACATTCCCATACAGTGTCAATTACTGTCAGGGGAATAAATGGTATTATTATTATTTTGCTATGCCAAAACACTAATCATCAAAACACGGTAGATTCAAAAGATGACAAAATGAAATCAATAAAATCAGCTAACAATGGAAAGAATACGTAATCCCAATCCTGATACCGTAAGAGTGCTGATGAACACGACCTTTGTACTATATAGTTGATAGAAAAATGTACTAAAAAAAATACAGCGCATAATATTTGTCAGTGAGAAATTGCAGCACAATTTTCTTAGTTAGTAAGCTAAGTTGGTTGATTTATAAACCGATTTACAAACCAAATAGAAAAAATATAGTTTCATAACATCACTGGCTCTTAGTTTTAAAGTGGATTCGGCAAAATCCAAAATGAAAATTAGCAGATATTGTTGGGGGGGGGGGGGGAGTTTAGAGATAAAACACCTCAAACCATAAGCGGTTTAAGAGTTATACAATATTTATACAATAAGTGGGACGAAAAGGGACATTCAGCTCGACTACGGGGATTTTTATTTTGTTGAGAGTGAGTACGGTACGCTGGTGGGGCAAGACAAAACTAACTGACAAAATTTGCCATTGAGTTGATGCTCGCACCCTCATTGCCAGTACATTGGATGCCATCCCTTTCTTCTTAGTTAGTCTAACACTTTACAAAATCTGATATAAAATTATTTATTGTTTGAAAACTCTTTGAACTTTTTCAAGTTATATTCAGTGTATAAATTTGAGTGTAACCTAATAGTCTGCATTGACCGCTCTTAATATTTTAGCATAATTTAAACTACTAGTCCCTAAAATCTGTCGCCCCCGAAAATTTCCACCCTGGGCCCGGGCCCATGTGGCCCATGCGTAAATCCAGCCCTGCTCATATTAGAGTACAGGATTAATAAGCAAAATGATTACTTATATAGTATTTTATGAACATTAAAATTTTATAAGTAGCCTATAGAATAAATAACTCACAATTTGTGTTTTAATAATACTGCAGACAATTAATCTTAGCAAAGGAAACTCATACATAATGCGACTTACAACAAGCTTATAGCAAATGTGAGCAAGAGAAGCAAAAGAGCTTTCCAAGTATTATCATCAAAGTTTTACAATTGTCCTTCTAGGCGAAACATAAATGACTCGACTTGAACTTTTTGATGTTAAGATAGGTAACATAAAAAATATACATATATATATATATATATATATATATATATATACATACTAGTCATGAATTATATAAGTTATTACCTGGTTTACCAATGACAGGGTGTTAATAATTTCCTGGACAAATTATTGTCAGTGAGTTTGAGTGTAGGGCAAAATTACATTGTTTGAAGTTCCAACAATGAAAATAATTAGTGATAATGGCTTGTCATGATAACCTACAATCAAGTAAGGTCAACAAGCAAATTCAATTTGTCAAGTCAGCAATGATAACTATTTCTTTTATTCAATCTAGATTCTAAAATAGAAAAACTTACACTTTATAACTTTTTTGTAATGTAATTTCAAAAGCATTAATTATACTAATATTATTACCTAAAAATTTAAATCTTTTCTAACTTAAACTTCCATTTTGAATAAATTATATATCCCTACAGTATATATTCACAATTTATTTTATGAGTATTTACAAACTTTCAAATAATGTGATTTGAGATCTAGATCTAAAATTATCTAAATACTAGTGGCTCATAGGGGCAAAAGCCCCTAATCAAAAAATTAAAATACGGTAGCATGAACCATAGCGTATTACCATTTCCTCCACTACGGAGGTTCCAGAAAATTTAATTTTAATTTACGGTATATAATATTTTAACAATACCGTTTGAACAGACCATTCGCCCCCAAGCACTCTTATCAATCCTGTACTATTAGGTCACCCGTTTGTAAATGTTCTATTTTGTCTGTTGTTAAACTTATATCGATCTAGAAAAAATAAGTTTTGAAAGAGATCATTGTCCCTTCATTGAGCTATGACGGCTTTTTAATATAACATAGAAAAACGGCAATGAAAAAAAAAACCATGACGGATGTTCAGCACCCATTTCAGAGTCAATAAACTTTCAATACTTTGTAACATACCCATTTCATTGTCTAGTTTGTCCTAAAGTTGAATTGATTTTTAGCTCCTGTCAGATTTTTTTTATGTTTTAATCACCAAATTTAAACACAGCACCTCAAAGTGCATCTTCATTTTCTGTCAATATTCGTCCCTCCTAATCAAAACTCTAGATTTAGTGTAAACAAAGCAGGTTTTTACTTTCTCCCCCTATACCATAGTATATGGAGAAAGTATCGTTTTCGTAAAAATCTTCGCATTAGTTTGATGATGTATATATCCATTTTGGAGCCCCCTTTCCCCTTATATATGGAGAAAGTATTGGTTTCGTCTAAATTTTAAAATTTGAGTTGATGGTAAATTTATCCGTTTTGGTGCCCTAGAGTCCAAAAAGGGGTTTTCAGAGTGATGTCTGTCTGTGTGTGTGTCTGGATTAAACAGAGCCAGAGAATGCCTTAATGGTCCGATTTTGGTGAAACTTGGTATGTAGGTTTAAACCCACAATAATTCCAGGTGTTTTTTTTATAATTTTTTTGAATTTTTTATTTTTAAGGGTAGTTTATCCCCAAAAACCCAAAAAAACGTGAAAAAAATCAAAATTTCTCAAAAACGGCTCTAACGATTTTGATTAAAATTTTGTGGTTTATTAAGATTAAAATGCTGAATAAAATGACACCGCCCGTGTCTCCGGGAAAATGCGTGTTCAAAAGTTATAGAGCAAAATGTGTTAAAAACTCTATTTTGATTTGCAAAAACTCGTGCTGCTCACCTGGTGGCTATCCGACTGAGCCATCAAGATATTAATGTTTTGAGGCTTTTAAAACCTTTTCATATTCTTGGGAGAAAGTATGTGTCAGTTATCTGATACCGTTTATTTTTTAAATCACTATATGAGAATATTTAAGAACCTTTCAGAAAATAATCATTCTTATATATTTCCCATTTTGTTGTGAAGTTTTTTACCTGCTGCATTTTTCTCTAGTATGTAGGACAAACGTCTTTGATTTTAACTCATATTCTATATTCCTACGATCTATGAAATGACTAAAAGGTTTCTGGAAAAATTCACGTAAGATAATACCAAAACTTCACTGACTGATACACTCTAAGTATATCAATTAATGTGTCATCGGCATTCAATATGATCCTTTGACACTTTTCGTCTTAAAATAAAACAAACACATGTTTTAATGGAAATAATGTAGGTGTGTCTCAAACCACAATTCATCGCCCATTGCATCTCGTATCGCGATCAGAACGCATTTTATGATCTGCATACAAGCTCAGTTTTTTTTACAATTAAAATTATAGTAAGAACAGTAAAATCAGCAGTCAATTTGTAATTGCATGTAAGGTTGACTCTCCTAGTAGAATTTTTAGTAGCTCAAAGCCACAAAACGTCTTATTTTAGTAGTACCACTCTAGGGTTAATTTTTGTCATTTGGCTATGAATAGTTCTTTACTCAATATTATCATCTATCTATCGTTTTAAAATAAACCAAAACATATGTTTCAATGTACACAAATAAGACATTTTTCGAATCCCCATGATATTTTTAAGGAGGACGTTTTACTTTATTTCTCATTTCCTTGTAACTTTATGGATACACTTTATGGACTGAAACCTTTAATTTGAGACCCCTACCATCTTCCTGCGATTTGTAAAACGCTCACAATTTTGCCCAAGAAATTTCTCTTACAGAATTATATATTTTATATAGATTGCTTCTCTTGGTGTGAATTATTTTGTTATCTTCACTCAATGTTATCTGTGTCTCATTTTAAAATTAAACCATAACACATGTTCTAATGTATACAAAGCAGACATTTTTTGAATCCCCATACTATTCTTATGGAGGCCGTTTTACGTGATTTCTCATTTCCTGTTAACATTATGGACACGCCGATAGTTTTCCCTCGTGCACCCCTCCCATATTTCTGCGATCTGTATAACGCTTACAATTTTGCTCAAGAAATATCGCTTACAGAATTATATATATAGATGATCCTGGTATCATTTATAACAATGATTACTACAGTTATCTATTTTTGTAAAAAAATAAGATAACGCTATTTTTCTGAAAACAAAAAAACATTAGTAGCCTATACGCTAAAAAAAGAAACTATTGAATGCATAGTATTGAGTTTGTTTTACATTAAAACAAAAAATATATATTATTTTTAAAATGAATGTATGAGTCAACTAATAAAAACAACAGTATCTGTAATAACTAAAAGCTACCTAATACATTTTAAATAATCTTATACTCTAATACGATTATGATATATTTACAGGCGGTCCAGCAAAATAATACCAGACTTCTGCATTATTAAAAAATTCTAAGGATGAGTGAGTGGAGCGAACGAGTTTGTCTTGAAAAGTAACAAGCTTATTTGAACTCGAGATTATTGGAAAACCTTTGTGAATCTGTAAATGAACTATTTGTAACTATTTTGAACTATAATGCAAAAGGATTGTACAAGTTTTTCGAGCAAATCCTGGGCCCCCCCAGGTACTCATTATTCCTTTCCATGCTATGGAACGATATATCCTTGATCGTCTTACTCCCCAGAAATGCTAAGTAACAGTAAGTTATATCGTGACACGCCTTTCATCCGAAAAGTGTGAAGCTACGGATATATCATCATACCGCCGATATCGATACGGCGGACTTAAACGGGAATATCAGTTGACTCGATTGTTATTTCGAAACACCAATGATTTCATTCGATTCTCTATATGACCGAGATACAAAATATCATTGTCTAGCTCTTTTGGGTCGAAATTTTTTTTATTTGAATTTTAATTTCATGCGATTGCCTTGCCGCCGTATAACAATTTTCGGAAGTTATTTGAATAATTCCCCAGTACTTTTTAAAAGTTATGTATTTTTTTTAGCACTAAAAGGGTTAAATACTTATGAGGGAGAATATTTTTAAATACTTCAGGTCATTATATATTTTACAATGACAAAGTATTTTATGTCTACTTTTATGCATATTTTAAATGAAATATATATGTAAGATTAGGTCATTATATATCAGGTTTTATTTCATTGGTAGGCCTATCTACCAATTACATACCTATAATTATGCATGATTTTCTTGAACTAATTGAAGAAGGAAAAATGGTTGAGTAGTTTCTAATATTTTGGGAGGGTTGCGGGACTTGAACCCTCCCCCTATTAAATGGAAAAATACGTATAAAAAGTCGCAAAAAAACTAAATATACTTACTGTTCTCTGCCTGGGCAGCAACAGCAACTGCAAAACAAACAAAAATCGGTTATACAACTTTACTGTGGTATCATACAACAAATGATCAAAACACAAAGTATTAAATTACAATAGTAAAGATTAGCATAGGGATATTATTGTTACAGGGGGTTATTGTTATGTTATAGGGACTATTTACTGAGTCTGATTTGTTATTTATTGCAAATTCTCATCCAGTTTTCTGCTTTTCCATCCTGTAATACTAAAACCGTGTAAATTATGTGTCAAAAACCAATAAAAATAAAAATGGAAAAAAGATGAAAAAAATGATGGAACCCAAATGGAAAAATGATGGATTTTTACACATGAAATGATGGAAAAATTATTATTAATATTTAATAAGTTTCGGGAAATACTGGAAGTCACAGACCACCAGTACACCCCTTTTAAAATCCACACAATTAATTTTTCATAAAAACAAATTGTGCCGTTATATGTAAACAAGTTGCGCTCTATTAATTTATGTTAATGTCAATGTACAGAGTGTACCAGGAGTAACCTATCCAGACTGGAAGTCACTAATTTTAAGTACGAAACCCCGCTTTTTATGATAATTTTGGATTATAGACATAATTATAAGGCTACTTAACAATATAATGTGTATCCCTAATCCCAATGGTTTGGGAGATAATGTGTAGGTAAAAGTTAGATTTTTTCCATAACAATAACATGGATCAAATTTTCCTATCCATTAACATTGAAACTTTTACCTTTAACATAACTGTCCAAGCATAAAAATATCTTATAACCCCATTTTAGATAATAATTCATCATAAAATACAAATATTCACGTAATTAATTTTAGTTTCCTACACATTAAAAATAATCTCGGCCATATTGAAAAATTTATACAAAAGTAAAATAATTTATGACAAAACTAATAATTTGTGATGCTAAAATGTTTAAAAGAAGAAGCCAAGGCATTTTTATGCTTTAGTTTAACGGGAAATTTAAGATAATGGATGTGAAATTTAGTGTCATGTTATTCTTATTTGAAAAAATCAAACTTCTACCTCCATTGTCTCCAAAACCGTTAGGATTAGGGATACACATTAAAGTGTAAATTAGTCTTAAAATTATGTCTGGAATCCAAAAATACCATAAAA
This sequence comes from Neoaliturus tenellus, assembly GCA_030545055.2. Classification (NCBI taxonomy): domain Eukaryota; kingdom Metazoa; phylum Arthropoda; class Insecta; order Hemiptera; family Cicadellidae; genus Neoaliturus; species Neoaliturus tenellus. The sequence continues at coordinate 259,701,922 of CM061533.1, read as the reverse complement.
AGTGGGGGCTCATATTTAAAATTTATGACTTCCGGTTCGGATAAGTTACTTCTGGTACATCCTGTACATTGAATTTATCATCAATGGATAGAGATCAACCGGTTTACCTACAATGGCACAATTTGTTTTTGTGAATCATTAATTTTGTAGATTTTAAAAGCGGTGTACGGGTGGTCTGGGACACCCAGTAAATTACTTATATTTTGGAAGATAAGAACATACATAATAATTAATTCAATATGCAAGGCTCACGAACATACTACCTCAGAGTTAATATGAACAAGTACTTTTTACTAAAGTAGGTTCAAATGATTGGTTGTGTTTAAAAATAACTTCTTTAGGATAAAAATTCCGGATAGCGTACCAGACTAGCTAAGGACCATTCAACAATAATATATGTACTAATAAAACATTAAAAATACTGCTTTGTATTCAAAGGTGTATATATTTAATCATGGGTCATTATGTTATGCAATACATTTAGAGTTATAAAGAGAACACATATTTATAATGTAAACTAAGATTGTTGAATTATTCATTGATATAGATACTGGATAATTAATTAAAGCTTTTGATTATGTATTGTATCTAGAATAAAATTGGCTCATTTTTATAATAAAAAATTTTATAAAATATAATTAAAAAATTTTAATTACAATTTTGAGTTCTACTCTAATTGGGAAAAAATCTGTATTTTCATAACAATAAAACTTGGTGTTACATTTTTTTCCACGATTCACTTAAAATTTTCTAAACTATATCTGTTAATACTGGAGTTAATTGTGGGGATGGCACAATCAACTTATTTTTTTAGGATTTCAAATCAAAAGTAACAAATTTTGTTTAAATATTAAACATTTGTAACAAATTAAATAAAACTATTTGTGCGACTAATAATTCGTTGTTGGATATGGTAATAAACCACATTATTTAATATTTAATAAGTTTAAAAAATAGGTTTAGCACATATATTTCTACTTATCCCTCATTGGTTTGGTGTGTTATTACACATATTCTTTGATTTAAAGAGATTAATTGCAAGAAATAAAATATATTTTTATAAACGTGAATCCTAAAATGTTTATTTAATACTCAAACCGTTAAATTAACTTTATTATTCGTTTTAAAATTTTGGTTTTTGGTGTAAAATCAAACTATAAAGACAAACTATTAAAAAAATCGTTTTATCTGCCCTGCACTGAAAAAATTACTATGCAATTTAAAAAATCCTAGATTTCCCAAACTTTGGAAAAAAATGTAATTATTAAATCTTAAACTTGTAACTACAAATTTAAGTTTTAACATCTTACTTCTTATAAGACAGTAATTTGTCTGAGTTACTGTTAGGTCAAGGTCAACTTACCCAGGAGACAAAGTACCAGCGGAGTCCACATGATGATGCGCTACTCCTGAGTCTGAAGTTCTGCCAGGAGTGCCAACCTTATATACCAGCCAGAGTCCACAGTGTTGCCACCGTTATCACACGCTGCTGACTCCATTACTGCTGACCACACCAGAAGATAACTGACATGTGCCACTAGTTATTTCCCCACTAAAATTGTATTTCACATTTTCCTTGAACTTTCTCAATTTTAAATTATTATTAAATGTTAAAGTTTTAAGTAATTACTTTACAGGATTTATAACAAGTGCCGAGGACCGAGTATTTTCTCTATAAAATTGTTAACTCCTGAAACGGAGAAGACAACCTCGTTCGCTTCGCTCACTCGCCAGGTGTTACACTCTGGTTTAAATTGAATTAACCTCATGTTGAAAATGTAACACTCTGGTTTATTCCTACACAGTTAGGTATCAGGTGATTTTGTTCAATGTAAAAGGTACGAAAAAATGTCCTAATGACTAAATAGATATTTTTAAAGACCATGTTGGATGGAAACCGGATATTCTCCAGTCACGGAACCGAAAATCCCTCATATAAAACAATCTAAAATATTAGGACCTACAATTTTTGCCTGTACAAACGATGCTCGTTTTGTGTGTAAGGTAATAATATTCCTTACTACTACAGGGTGGTAGAAATTTCGCTGATGGTTTTAATTTTGTTATTATATGGAGACTATACATTTAATATAGATAAACAAAATTCAGAGGAAAGGTAATTTAATACCATTAATATGAAGGTGAAGGTTTGCATAATCATCAAACAACAACTGGGGTTGGTAGGTTGATGATATGCAATTAATTGATGCAAAATATAATGTATGTGAAGAATGGGTGAAAATTGCATTAGTATATGATGTTAGAGAATCAGTTTTGTAATTTTAATGATGATGAAGATGATAAAATTGATTATTAAATCATTATAGAATTAATCTATGCTCTCCATCATCATTCAAATCGTAATTTTTTTTTAACATCATATACGGTACTAATGCAGTTTTTGCTCATACCGCCCGAATACCAGTTTTTAGCGAATTTCCCATAGGGAATAAGCTATTAGCGTAGGTCTCATGGTAAGACCTAAGCCCGGGACCATGTTACTTTTTCGTTTTTAGGTGCCCAGAGACCAAAAATAATAGTCATTAAAATTTATATATATATATATATATATATGTATGTATGTATATATGTATATATATATGTATGTGTCCCTAGACACGATAACTCTCGTAAAAATGGTCCGATCGACACCAAATTTGGTAGATGTATTCCTACGTTTATTTGGATGAGTTCGTACCCAGACATATCGAACTACCGGAAGGGGTAGTTTTGGGGGGTTTTGTACCCCAAAAATGGGTTTTTTGCATTTTTCATGCGTAATTTTAAAAAATTTAAAATTTTTATTTGACCATTGGATTCAGCTCAAAAAAACACACAATTTAGTATTTTGAAGCTTTGCTCTATCTCCATTGGTTACCGAGATATTAAAGAGTCTAAAGACAGTACATTGTATTTTGGGGCTCCAATGTTAATCTTATGGAGAATAACAATGTGTTAATATTTCACTTATTAACCAATATTTTTGGATGAAACTTGGTATTCAGCTTCATTTGGTTAAGATTCATCTATTTATGGTGAAAAATCTTGGTTTTTGTGCTTATCATGGCAGCAAACCTGCATACTCTTTTCCCATGTTAATCATATGGAGAAAAGGCAAACTCCATTAGCAATGGACAGATATTGATGAAACTTAGTATATGGCTTCATATTGTCGAACTATTTTTTTTTATGCTAAAAAACTACTTTTGGTGTTCCCCATGGCAGCATACCTGCATACTCTTTCCCTATATTTATCATAAGGAGAATAGACATTTATTTCCCTATTTATGGGCATGTGATGATATTTGGTTAACAGGTTTATCTTGCCAAAATTAAAATTACTAATTTGGAAATTCGCTGAGTACGCAGGTCTGCTGCGACGGGGAGTATTGTATCAATAGCATGGTATCAATCTACCAACCCTGGTTGTCTGATGAAAAAAGAAACTAACCATCATTAATGGCATTAAATTACCTTTCGTTGTTATTTTGTTTGACTTTATAACATGCATAGTTTCCATATAATAGAATAATAAAGTTTAAATTGTCAGTGGCTTTTCTATCACCCTGTACATTTGTTCTTGCGTTGACAATCCCCTGCAAACGGTCTCCGTAAATTTATTCTCAATTGTGTGTAGTGTAAGCAGGGGTGGCCATCCCCCCAAAGGCCATGGCGCAAATCCCTCCAAAAATGCCCCCCCCCATGCCCACAAGTTGGCGTTTGGGAAGCTCTCTTTCCACCATATTGAATACTGAATTTTATTTAAACTAATCATATATCAGATTGTTATATTAGTTAAGCATGGACAGATTATGTTACCGAGTAGACAAATTTTGACGCAACTTTCATTATTTTAAAATTAAGACCTAAATTATTTTACTTTGGAAGGATTGTCATAAACCCCATTCAGTTATAGGCATGTTACAGTTACATTAACTTAATTAAAATGCAATGGTTTTTAGCTTATTTTGCTTATTGGACTTTTTAGGTTGAATTTACAGAATATTGATTGGATCACAAAAGTGTAGGATTTATGAAATTATGTATGATGTGACTGAGGCATATATATAGTTCTGCTATAGGGTGGCAAATATACACTGATAAATTTTACCCTAAGTTACTTTGAAATTCCTTATTTTAGTAATAGTTGAGACAAACAATCTCCAACTCAAACGAAAACAACTGTTTTTTCCTGCAGCGTTGACAACACTTACAGGTAGCGAAGAGTAAAATCTTGATTTTTAACACTTTTTTAACCACTAAAACTTTGTGGCGACATCCGCGGATGTTGCAGAAACTGACCGTTGCTCTTATGGGATGTAGTTCTCCTGTGGCACTACTGTCATCTTGAACAACTGCTAGAAAAGCAGGAAAAACAGATGTTTCAGTTATAAAATGTTTTTAATTGTTGGGTCCAGATCGACTGAAATTTTGGTTGAATTTCAATCAGGAGGCGATCTCTATAAGTAGATAATTTGAGTAATTTGATAGATGTGTTGAATTTGTAAGCAAATAAATTAATATTACAGATATTTTGTTGCCGTTCCTCCCCATACGTGCAGAAAAGGCGCAATTCTAGTGTAATTAATTGTTTAACATGACTTGCACTTGACTTCTATGACTCGGCTAGAATTAAAATTATTCCCTTTAATTTCATTTAAACAGGCGACCAAGTATAATTTCCACATTAAGTTATTTGCGCCTTCATTGTTTAAACCTGGCATTCGGTTTTGGGTTCTGGTTACCACGTCACTCAGGAGGGTCTGCACTTCATGTGTTGTGAGTTGTTATGAAATAACCTCCCACAGTCCGCCAGATATATGAAACGATTGTGCGTTTGATGATAGAAACCTAAAATTTGGAACACCGCTATTACATAGGGCTACCTATCTCAGATTTCTGCTGTGGGGTTTTTATATTTTTGACCATTATTTATTTGATTTACATAATTTTGAGTAAAAACTTTAACAAGAGTTAAAAAATAAATAATTGAGTATTTTAAACATTTAAATTAGCTTGTGTGGTTGCAGAGAAAATTCTAAAAGAGACACCTTCACATGTTATTCTCAAGGGGACTCTGCAAAAACTTTTACATATTCTTAAATATATCGATTAAACTTAATACCCTTATCGGTGTTTGATAAACTGATACCGATCAATAAATACCCTAAAACTTTCACGTCTTACCTCCTTGTTATGTAGTTTTGCCGCAAGGAGGGCCAGACACACAGAGCAGACTTCTGCTTTTATAGAAGTAGGCGTCATGAAATTGCGAGCTTGACTGTACAAGTGTTGCCAATTTGAACTGACTAATCCAGCTGTTTGTTATTATGGACCACTAGAAAGTAAACAAAAGTCAAATTAAAACGACAACATCACTCGCACAATGGAAATCAGCTGTTAGCTGTTCAAATTTCGAAGTTATAGCAATGTCATACAGCATAACAGCTTTACCTCGCTCACATTAATTTTCATCAGTCAAGTACCAGGGGCCCATTTCACAATAAAACAACAAACTAATATTATTAGTAAATCAGCTGATCGCCAAATGCAAATCTTATGGAAATTACAAGTTACAACTTGTAACTAGTAGATTATTATGAAATAGGCCCCTGGAGGCTATAGTCGGCGTCAATAGAACGGGCGGGTGAAGGTCAATCTAATTAACATGTAGTTAAATGAGCAAAAATCAGCTGGCTTATTAAAAGACTTGACCTTGACACGCCTGTTCTATTGCTCCTGACTATAGCATATACTGTACTCGGTAAACCTAAACAATTTTCGTAGTCATAGTGTATCAGTCACAGACTGTACGCTGAAATTTCAATCCCACAGGCTTTTTTCTTTCAAGATGAGCTCATTTGCTCCGCTCACTGGACATTGAGGATTTTTAATGTGGGACCAAGAGCATTGCGCTGTGGTATAAGGTTGATGAAATTGTAACACGTGGATCTTACCACGTGTTAGTGTAGATACATACATACGTACATACATACATATCTTACTTGTTTTAGAGTATAGGATATAGGATTAACGAGCTAATTCGTTTCCCTCAGCCTTAGGATGAGCTCAAACGCTCCGTCCAAGCCTCTAACTAAAGTAAAATATCAATCTATAAATAACGCAGAGTTCTTGTCTGACTCGGTTGTCATAACGGTAAACTATGAGATGTTAGAGCATGACACTTTCAAGGAAGGTAGGTCCCTGTTGGTTACAGCTGTCGCACCTGACTCGCAGTTTACTATAAATTACCTAGAGTCATCCCCGCGGGACGTCCAAAATAGCAATGTTGATCAAATGACACCATATACCGTTCGTTGCATTTTTACTCTTTCCTAATGTACTTGTTGCTCGAAATTGAGCAATTTATTTTGATACAATATAAAAGTTACATTTAGTCCTAAATTAATGACATCCGACCAATCCAATATTGTGAATGCCAGTAGTCACCAAAAACTACACGGATTTACACCTGTAAATTAACAGATGTTCAAAATGCTCAACCCAATCCCTATTTTATTCTATAGGAAAAATTTCTAATTTATTTTGTGGATAGCGCCCTTATTTTAAGTGCGATTCTCATAGTTTTTTAGCGGAAACAACTCAGACCAGGTCCTATCCAAAGTCAACAAAAACTTGAAAATCGGTTCATAATTACTCTCAAAAAAGGTCTTGGCGTATGAAATCTATACTTATTTAATACGCTAAGGGTCTTTTTGTCTTGAGAACTCCTCCTGCAATTTTTAACCGATTTTCAAGTTTTTGGTGTCATTAGATAGGGTTTGGTATGTAGTTGTTTCCGCCAAAAACTGATGAGAATCGGGCTGAAAATAAAGGCGAGATTCACCATTGAAATATCAAATTTTCCCATTTAAATAACATTGGGATGGAATAACGCATTTTAAACATCTGTTAATAATCAACTGTAAATAAGTGTAGATTTTGGTGATTAAAGATATTCACAATATTGGATTGGTCCGAAGTCATTGATTTAGAGTTAAAAGTAAAATATGTATTGTATTAAAATAAATTGCTCGATTTCGAGCAACACATATACTAGTAAGAATATATAGATTTAATATTATTAGTTTACTTGTTGCTCGAAACCGAGCAATTAATTTTTATACAATACAAACGTTACTTTAAGTTCTAAACAAATGATATACGACCAATTCAATATTATAATTATCAGTAATCCCAAAACTAGACGTATTTACAGCTGTACATTAACAAATGTTTAAAATGTTCAACTCTATCCCGGTGTTATTCTAATGGGAAATTTTGTAATTTAATTTGTGGCTAGCGCCTTTATTTTAAGTCTGATTCTCATAAATTTTTGGCGGAGACAACTCTAAACCAAATCCTATTAAAGACACAAAAAAACCTTAAAAATCAGTTGATAACTGAAAGAGGAGGTCTCTTAAAAAACATTATAGCGTATTAAGTATAGATTGAAGTAAACAGCTGACGTTGGTAGTTCCTATTCTATAATCCCTTTTTAAACAATGTCGGAAGTTAAACAAAATGTTTATGAACAAAAGTAGCTAAGTATTTCTGTATGGACAACCATTATTAAAATTAATGCCAATATAACAGTGCTTAGAGCTACTCCAGGCAGATCCCAGGACAACCATTTCCGTCATAAAAACTGTAATGAGATTAAAACCCTTGGCTACGTCCTGGGATTTTGCTCAAAGGAAGAATTTCTTATCTATCTATCTATACTCATTTAATACGCTAAGGGTTTTTTGTGTTCAGAACTCCTCCTACATTTTTTAACCGATTTTTAAGTTTTTGGTGTCGTTGGATAGGGCTTGGTCTGTAGTTGTTTCCGCCAAAAACTGATGAGAATCGGACTGAAAATAAAGGCGCTATGCACCTTTGAAATCGCCTTGAGGGCGTTAAAGAGGCGTCCGGTGCCGTCATGTTGGATTTATCTCCCATAAGAGCAATGCTAAATGCATTATAAATTGTTCCGCCATTTGTCATATAATTTCTTTATTGTAATTCCTTTTGGTTAGGACTAATTTGTGTTTAAATCTCAATTAAATTTACCATGCCTTTTGCGAGATTGATTCTTTGTTACATATCTATATCTATCTATATATTAATAGGCAAGCATGTTTCGTTTCCTCCTTTTTTCTCAGCTCGTATGCATTGTAGCAGAAATCTGCGCATACCATTTGAAAGGTATAGTTCTGTAGATGAGCAGAATCCCATTCTAATTCACGTCGGACTCCAGGGCCCCACAGGCTTTCAAAGTTCCAATGTTAATCTTATGGATGAAGAATAATTGAGTGAATCATTACACAGCTACAGCTGTTGTAAAACAAATGCTAGAAAAACAGGAAAAACAGATGTTTCGTTTTAAAATGCTTTAAACTTCTTGAGTCATCAAGATCGTTGGTCGAATTTCGACCAGGAGGCGATCTCTAGTCTATACTTATTTAATACGCTAAGGGTTTTTTTGTCTTGAGAACTCCTCCTACAATTTTCAACCGATTTTCAAGTTTTTGGTGTCATTGGACAGGGCTTGGTATGTAGTTATTTCCGCCAAAAATATATGAGAATCGGACTGAAAATAAAGGCGCTATCCACCATTGAAATCTCAACGTTTCCCATTTAAATAACATTGGGATTGAATAAAACATTTTAAACATCTGTTAATAATCAGCTGTAAATACGTGTAGTTTTGGCGATTAAAGATATTCACAATATTGGATTGGTCGGATGTCATTGATTTAGAGCTAAAAGTAACTTTTGTATTGTATTAAAATAAATTGCTCGATTTCGAGCAACACGTATAATTTACTAGTACTTATTTAATACGCTAAGGGTTTTCTTCTCTTGAGAACTCCTCCTACAATTCTCAACCGATTTCAAAGTTTTTGGTGTCGTTGGATAGGGTTTGGTCTGAAGTTGTTGGTCAACCCCGCTCAAATATAGATATATACCTACACCATTATTTTTATATACAAAATAAAGGAGTTATTGAGTTTTTCGTTTAACATTGCTTTTATGGGCAAAATACGGAATCTAGGTAAACAGTAGCATACTATTTAAAAAACCTGCACATATTGCCTATAACATTTCGTAAGGAGTTATAATGCTGTAAAAAAATGATATTCATTGATTTGTAACAGAAATTCAATGTGTTTGATGTTAAATTACAAATCTATTCGATTGTTTTACCCTTAAAGTATTATTTTACTCTTAATGGACCTACTGATTATTGAAATAAAAAATTACTGAATGAAAAATGTTGAAATAAAATAACTAAGAGAAATACTTTACTCATTCAATTTAGTCTTTGATAAATACAAAAATTTTTCAGATGAAAATTGAAAGTCATAAATAAATATGCTGACAATTGTGACCCCAGCACCGACAAACGCAAAAGATCTGAACTTTGAGAGAAGAAGCGCTGATAATTAACTGTGAATGGTACCAAGATATACACTTTGCTTTTACATTGTGTCAGTTAATACTCTTATCAAAAATTGCAATTCAACAATTTGCCGTTTTAGTTTACTGATAAATGCATCATTATAACCTACATCATTATAATAAGTTAGTAATGGAAATATTTTTATTTGTACAGTATAATCTTGTGTACTGTCGAGTATCGGAAGAAAAAGGTTCATTTCACAAAAAGTGGTTAAAAAATCTATTTCTTTCTTTAAAAAAATAAAATCTCATGATTCGCTATGGATCTAACACTAGTACTGATTGGAAATATCGTGTGAGGTACAAACGATTGTGTATAACAAGTTTTTAAGAACCATTGGCCTTTAAGTATTGCTGGCAGTAACACTACAACAATTGCTTGGAAATATCAGACTATTGACTATGGGACAATATCAGACAGGTATGTACATCTTCTGCACTTCATTAACCCGTATTATCCCAAGTTATTTCCTTTCAATAAAATCCAGTGGTTAAGTGCTGCGCTCTCGTAGCAAACTCATTCTCTTAAAGGCCTACAGTTTTCGTCGCTAGGAGCGCGCACCGTTCAAACCTTAATCCAAGTGTCCAGGATGCCGGACGTGATAGCTCAGTTCCAATTGCCCAAGTCGTAGGTTCCTTGGCCAGGATGTCTACGACGGCGCGGGTTCGATTCCCGCTCACATCCAAACTTGACCTGATGGTGCAACTCTTAAACGGGTTAGCCGGTCTGTAACAACGTTGGTGGGAGAGCTCATGTTAAATAAACAGTGGCAGGCTTGAATACTGTATATTATAACTTTGTATATTGTTATACCATCCTAGATTTGTTTATTTCCATACAACGGTATATTTCTAACGAGTAAAAAATTATTGGTATGATACCAATATGTCTCGAGCATAACTCAGTAATGCTTATTACTCTATGTATAACCTGTTAAGAATATTAATTTTTTACAGCTGACGAACGATAAAAACACTCAAAATTAACACTCCGTAAGAAATGTAAATTCTTTAGTTTGTATTTCAGTTTTATTTACGACCAACAAAATCCGTTCAAGATTGCCAAGAATTGTGAGATCCTATTCATCATTCTGTGTTCAAATACTTTCCTCAGGTAGTTTTCGAATGATTTAAAGTAGTTTTTGACCTTATCTTCCATTGTCTTCTAACCTGTACTAACCAACACTATGTTGGAGCCAGCTGTGTTTTTCAATAATACCCGTGATGTTTGTTTTTGTTGTGCTCCTGAAGTTGTTGAAGTATTGTGTTGATTTGAAGTTTATAAAGGAATGTGCGTCTTTCAAAATTGTATGTTTACTTTACTTAAATTGTCACATTTTACGTGTTATTTCTATGGACTGAACATCTGAGTTCCGATGTCCTGAGTTTGTCTATCCAGTAAGTTTTTGGCTCCTTATTTTTTCAAAATCTTTTGTAATTCTAAATGAAAAGCGTACCTCTGCCACCCTACCATGTCTGGTGATTTTAATTTCATCATACAAAACAGTAATTTTGTATTACAATTTCTAATTTTTTAATAAAAATTTTACCTTTTGAATAAGTTTATCTAGTCATATAGGCCTCGGTGGTTTAATTTCTGAAATGAGGACAATAAATTTTAGATATTTTCATGGAAAGTTTGAAAGTTATAATTTAAGGACGCGCTTTACCAAAAATATACGAACAAAAACAGAGGCTCATATGATAACGTTCAGCGAGTTAGTTACAATACGTTTATTAAATAATAAGGTTCTATTCTAAACACAATATAACTACGAAATAACTACTGACTGATGGATTTAAATTTTAAAAATTTTGCAGTGTCATTGGTTTAAAAGATGTTAAAATAACTTAGTCCAAAAGAAGATTTAATTTTTTTTAGACATAAAATAAAATAATAAAACATTGGAAAAAATAACTTTGAAAGTCTTTGGTTTTTTCCATATAACTGTCTTGTTGGTGTGTAGTAATTTCAATTTGTAGTTGAAAAAAGTATTTCAAAGCCGAAGTTTGTTTCAGCGTAAAGACTCGAAGCGTTGTTTGCGGCCAAACGCTCGTTTCAATTAATAGCCCAGTAAAGTAACGTCATTAGTAGACAGATATTCATGCTGAGGAAGAGCGCTTCCCTAGTATAGCTTCAAACAAACAATTCAGCCTAAATAACTTTGTTCATAACAGCTTTTAAATGCATGTATTTGAATGTCCATAACCAATCAAGTTAAGTTCTATCAAATGGAGAGATGGCTTCTTGAAATTGTTTAAGTGATTTAAAGGGCTATCGAAAGAAATTTACTGGGTAACAAATTATACATATATTCAACAGACCACAACACAGTCACAGTGTGTTTTACTGATACGGTTTTAGTTATTCGTGGTGCTCTCGTTTTATAGGTTGTATGGCAAACTCTTGCTTTCAACCAAAGTCTACCAGTGGTTCCTTTTGTAACTCAAAACTCTTTAAAAAGTGCTTCTGCTTGACTGCCTTTGATTTAACACCAAACCTTTAGTCAATATATATCAAAAGGAAAGCACAAAACTTTACCTTCTTTTAGCGAAATTCCCTTAGGGAGGAAGCTATTACCGTATGTCTCATGGTAAGACCTAAGCTCGGGACCATATTACTTTCTCGTTTTGAGGTTCCCAGAGACCAAAAATAATAGTCATAATATATATAAATATATATATTTATTTATTATATATGTATGTATGTATGTTTCCCTAAACACGATAACTCTCGTAAAAACAGTCCGATTGAGACCAAATTTGGTAGAGATGTGTAATCCTTCTTTTATTTGGATCGTAAACCAGCCATATCCATCTACCGGATGGGGTAGTTTTGGGGGATTTTGTACACCAAAAAGGGTTTTTTACATTTTCCATGTGTATTTTTTTGAATTTTTATTTACACCACTGGAGATTGCTAAAAAAAAAAGAAAAAGAAAAAAACATACAAACAATTTAGTATTTTGAAACTACTTTGGATTGGTTACCGAGATATTAAAAAGTCTGAATACAGTATATTGTATTTTGGGGCGCCAATGTTAATCTTATGGAGAATAAAGATGTGTTAATATTTCACTTACTAACCAACACTTTTGGATGAAACTTAATATTTAGCTTCATTTGGTCGAAAGTACCAGGGGGACCGAGCTTAAGCTCGGTAAAATTATTACTTTCGTTTCTCACACAAAGCTCGTTCGCTCCGCTCACTCGCCAGGCGGAAGGTTTGCTGCACATTGGTATGATTTTCCTAAAACCACAGGTTAAAGATGTAACACATTGGTTTATTTTATCTACAGTTATCAGCTGATTTTTGTTCAGTTAAAAAATTTCCATAAGGATAACATGGGATCTTTGAAGGGCTCTAGCGCGAAAACCGGATTTTTCCCAGCTATGGGACCAGCTCCAATCGATTTCTGGTGGCCAAAACCCCCATATTCCAAAATTTGAAGGAAATCGTCGGAGCCGTTTTTGAGATAATTGTGCAAGCAAGCAAACAAGCAAACATTGCTCGTATAAGAGTATAGGATTCATCCACTTATAGTAAAAATCATTGTATATGTACTGATCAGGGAAGCAAACCTCCATACTCTTTTCTTATGTTAATCATATGGAGAACTAGCTGTTGCCCGTCATGGCTTCGCCCGTGATTTAATTTATTTTATTGGTAATAAACTATTTTTAAAGAGCAACGAAATCTACTTCCTTAAGTGTTGATTGAAACAATGAAAGTAGTGTGAGTGGAGCTCTGAAGGAATTTCGCAAAACCTTCGTGAGAAAAGGTTTCTTAAATAGAAAAGGCCCTGAGAACCTATGAGCGAATAGGAACGACCATGTCGAATTTCAGCCCCGTAGGCCCTACAGTCATTTTGAAGTCATGTGGGGCGGAGCCCTAAAGAACATAAAAAAACTATATTTGCAAAACTGTTTCATAGTGAACACCTATTAGCAAAACGGAAAGTTTACGTTAAATTTCAACCTGTATGATCTGTGGTGGTTTTGAGAATTTGTGGGAAGGAGCCCTAAAGGAAATTTGCAAAATTGTTTCTTATTGATCTCCTATAAGCAAAGAGGAACGTCAATGTCAAATTTCAAACCCGTTGGTCCTGGATTGATTGTGAAGTCATGTGGGGTGGAGCCCTAAAGAACTTCAAAAACTATATTTACAAAACCATTTCGTAGTGAGCACCTATTAGTAAAACAGAACAGCCACGTTAAATTTATATTCCCTATGATCTATGGTAATTTTAAGGTTTAGTGGGGAGGAGCCCTAAAGGAAATTTGCAAGAGTATTTCTTAGTGAGCATCAATGTGCAAAGAGGAAAGTCCATGTCAAATTTCAACCCCTTGGGCCCTAAAGTAGTTTTCAAGACCTGTAGGGTGTAGCCCTAAAGAACTTCGAAAACTATATTTGAAAAACCGTTTTTTAGGGAGCACCCATGAGCAAAAAGAAACGTCAATGTCAATTAATCTTGATTCTATAATCAATTTCTTTAATTGGTTATATATTAATCTGCTTGAGTAGTTTTGGTTTTGGTGTATTTTCTCCCAGGAAATGTGCAATCTGGTGTTAACTATTTATGGCTTTTTAATGTTTAGGCGTAAAGGCTTTGACTGTATGTCTGTTGTGTAAATGTCAGAACAAGACTGCGAAAAGTAATTCAAATGGTTGAATGAAACATCGAGTAACTGTTAAAGCATGGTTAAAATAGGTTTTGAAAATTTTTTTGAAGTAGTACATCTTTGCTAATTACCAATTACTATACAGGGTGTCCAGCTTCCACCTTTACAAACTTTTCCAGGTTATTAAGCATGCAAAAACAAACAGAAAAATCATATAAACATATGTCCGGAAATGCTTCGTTAAGTCGCTAGCCGCCATTTTGTTTTTTACACTTAAGAATTTTTATTTCCGTAACGGGTTGTTGTATGGAGCTCATATTTGGCATGTACCTTAATCACACCAATGCTCATTTTTAGAAAAAATATTATTTTTTTCCGATCAATATTTTTAAAATGGCGGCCATTTTAAATTTTTAAACTCAAATATCTTAAAAACCGTAAATTTTATAAAACTTTTACTAGACACAAAAAAGTTGACAAATTAAATTACCTAAACATTGATACCAAGTTTGTAAGGATCCGACACCAAATAAAAGAGTTATTGTGGTTTTCCTGTGCAAAAACACTGATTTTGCCCCATGATTAATGCCAATTTAGATTATTTTAAGAGAAAAATCTCATTAACTCCGTTATTTGTCGTCGGATCCTTACAAACTTGGTATCACTGTTTAGATAATTTAATTTGTCAACTTTTTTGTGTCTAGTAAAATTTTTATAAAATTTACGGTTTTTGAGATATTTGAGTTTAAAAATTTAAAATGGCCGCCATTTTGAATCTATACATCAGAAAAAAAATAATATTTTTTCTAAAAATGAGCATTGGTGTGATTAAGGTACATGCCAAATATGAGCTCCATACAACAACCTGTTACGGAAATAAAAATTCTTAAGTGTAAAAAACAAAATGGCGGCTAGCAGCTTAACGAAGCATTTCCGGACATATGTTTATATGATTTTTCTGTTTGTTTTAGCATGCTTAATAACCTGGAAAAGTTTGTAAAGGTGGAAGCTGGACACCCTGTAGACTGGATTGCTGAGGGACTGTAGAACTCCCCTTTGAATCTGAAGGTTGCCGGTTAGATACTGAGTAAAACTGGAAGCTTTTTTGAATTTGGACCATGCTGCCGTTATTGCTTTGTTGATTGGAGACTTAATTATAATAATGGACTTAATTATAATAATTACAATAATGGGGACAAAGGAATCAACTGATCTTTGTCAGTAACACTGATACACTCATCACACTCACCCTCTTCAGTTATGTTCACCTTAAAATACTCACCACAGAGCTCGGAGTATAATGAATGTATTTAATTTGCTTAATGTAGGAAGAAATGAAAATTATTAACATTAAGAGTCATGTTCACCCCTCTGCCAGTAGCCCATTGTTGCGCAGTCGGCAATGTCAATCATACGGCTTTTAATGCAAAACTTGGTATTTTATTCCCCTGTTTCGGACGCCGTTTTTTAACCGATTTTCTTTAAACTTGGAAAGTGTTTAGTTGAATAGTTATATTAGGCTTCTCATACCTCGGAGTTTTGAAAATTTTAAAAATTTTACCAAGGAAAATCGAGTTACTTTGCAACGTCACAAAGAGTAATATTTGTTAAATTTTCCAAATATCGAGGTATGAGGGGCCTAATATAACTATTCAACTAAACATTTACCAAGTTTAAAGAAAATATGTTGAAAAACGGGGTCCGAAACGGGGGAATAAAATACCATATTTTGCATTAAAAGCTGTATGATTAACATTGCCGCCTGCGCAACAATGGGCTACTGGCCCTGGGGTGAAGATGACTCTTAACTTCTTGTTACAGGTCTACAAAGAGATGTTACGCGCTTTCACATTAGCAACAAAGAAACTCCTGGTTCCAAGACCTCTGTCAGTGTACATAATCACTTCTGATGCTGCGACGTCGAGTTCCACAACGATCCAAGATGTCCGCCAGGTTGACCAACCCAGACCACTTACACCCTTGGCATCCAGTTACCGCCGACATCCCCTGCTGGGTGTCAAACCTCTGTGGGCCCAGAACATCCGGTGGGCCTCCGCCAAGAAGGACTTCCAAGTTCCAGACCCGAGCGTTTTGGTCTGTAACATGCTGGGCATGCTGAAGTGCGTGGACCTCGCCTGCATGAAGGACGCCCCCTCGCCCGCGTTTTGGATAGCGCTCGCCGCCGGGGGGACGCAGGTGGTGGTGCCCCTTCTGGAGCTCATCGGCGGCTACTGCCCAGTCATGACGATCTTCCAGCTGCACCTCGCCGCAATCACCGTAGCATCCTTCGGGGGAGTCAAATGGGGCTTAGCGATTTCCAAAAACCCCGTGCCCGCGCCGACCTGGAATACAATGAGGACGGCTGCAGGCCCTACTGGCCTCGCCCTTTTCGGACTTTTGCTGCCCTACCCTCTTGGCTTCCTGACGGTAGGCGGCGCTGTGGTCAGCTCTCTCTACCTGGACCTCAAGTCTTGCGCGTACGCCCCATGGGGGAACGCTATTCGGCTGTTTATCACAATCACCACGCTGGCCGGCCTTTTCATGGCTTTGACCGCCTATCTGCTTTTCAACAGTGCGGAAAACGAAAAGAACAAAGAAGACAAGAAAGATAAGAAGGACAAAAAAGATGACCCACCTGGACATGACCCGAATAAACCAAATGAAAGTGGAGTAAAACTGCCTGAGCAATAGTCGTAGGGTGGTAATCATAAGACATTAATTAATAATATTTATTGATCGATGTAAAATTTGTATGTTGTTTCTGTCGTGCTTGTGTTTAACTTATGTAAAGTAAACTACTTCAATATCTAAAGGTTTATTTTCTCGGCTCACTATGATTTTTAAAATCTACCAATTAATGGCAAGCATTATTCTTTGCCTCCTTTTTCCAGCTTGTGAGCATCGTAAGAGAAATCCGCGTATACTGTTAGAAAGATCCTGTAGAATCTCATTATAATTCAGATCAGCCCTCTTAGGCTAAGCTGTACTACTGTACAGGCTTTCAAAGTTTCAGTGTTAATCTTATGGAAAGATGGCAATTGGTTGAATCAGTTCTTTTGTAATAACAAACACTAGCAAAACAGGACGATCAGATATTTCAGTTATAAACTAATTCTTAAAGGTTCATTAAATATAAACCTAAGTTCAGCACCCTCTGGCCTGGCCGGTGAGCGAAGCGAACGAACTCGTCTTACAAGGTTATACTGAGCAAGCGCTCGGCCCCCTCGGCCCCACTAGGCCGACTTAATAGCACAATGAACAAAATCTAGGTGGTGTTGGCCAGATCAAGCTTTGAGCCTTCAAAAGTTATAGTGAGTGTATATTGGTAGGTGAGTGGTTATAGTGCTCGCCTTTGAATCCAAAGGTTGCCGGTTCGATCCTGAGAAAAGTTAGTACCTTGTTAAAGGTTCGATTCCGGATCCAGTTGCCATTTGTCATTGGGCTATTAATTAATGATGCTTTCTTACAACTGATCGATGTTAGATAGTGACAATAATAATAATAAATTGTATTCCGCTGACAATAATTTACATTGTATGGGAGTTTACAAAAAGTCTTTCTATCTGTTTCACAATAAAAAATTCTCAATTCCGGATTTTTCAACAAGATTATTGTTAATTCATTTAATAATCTAAACTTTTTTTCTAGTCTTTCTATTATTTTAAAATGTTTTTCTTCTTTCTTTCTTCTTCCTTATTTCTTCTTTCTTCATATCTACATTATTCATAGTACCAGGGGGACCGAGCTTATGCTCGGTAAAATTATTGCTTTCGTTCTCACACAAAGCTCTTTCGCTCCGCTCACATGCCCTCTTCCATTTTAAAGACGAGCTCGTTCGCTTCGCTCACTCGCCAAGCCGACAGATGTTGCACTTTGGTATAATTGTCTTAAACTACAGGGGCCCATTTCATAATAAAACATTTACTAATATTATTAGCTTAGTAGCTTGTAACTTGTAAAATTCCGTTTCATAATAGCAAAGTACAAATTTACAAGTTACAAACTAATATTATTAGTATTGTAACTTGTAACTTGTAGATTATGTTTCATAATGGAAGAATAACTTGCAAGTTGTAAAATTCTGTTTCATAATAAAAATCTAATAATTTCCAAAATACAAGTGTTTTCCTACAAAATATTAGTGTATTTTTCATCTTCTGTTTCATAATTGTTACTAATAATATTAGTTTGGTGATTATTTCCTAATAATATTAGTAAAAATTCTACAAGATCTAAATTACCTAATTTTTATAAATATTAGTAACGTTATGCTTAAAAGATATACTATTGCTCAATAAATCAAAGTGAAAATAACACGTTAATGTTTAATTTACATAATAAAGTAACATAACAATATGTAGTCTGAATATCATTACCAAACATTAACTTTACAATTTACAAAAAAAAAGAAACAAATGACACTATCATAACCCCTGAGTCACAAAGAGCTTGCAAAATGAGCACCGAAGAAAAACATTTGAATCTGTATGTTTAAAAAAGCAGTACATTGGAAATTAGCTGCTATTAACTTGATCTTCATTGATCATCATTACATCATTGATACTTGATTTTATTTATTAGTATGTTCACTTTCATGGATGCCAAATTCGATTTCCAATTGATTTGCTTCCAACTTGGCTTTGTATATTTGTACTTTTAAAAGTTCAATTTGAAGTATATTTATATATCTTTTTTCGAGGGCTTTAGAAAATTATTTGTCCAATAAAATATAGCGTCATCATTATAAAGTTTTATTACAAATTAGTCGTTATACCCATTTTTTAGGAAAACACAACTTTGTTTGTCGTAAAATGTAAAAACTCGGTATTAATTTATTTATGAACCCAAATTGTATGCAATGTTAACCATCCATAGAATATTTTAGTTGTATATAACCCATATAATATAAAAGTTGTATGTAATTCATACATTTACCTAAATTTTCATGTCATGGAATAATTTACCATCATATACCATAGGCACATGGGCATATACAGGGTGTCCCTAGCTCTACCCACCTTTTCAGGTACTAATCCTGACCTAAAGACAAGCCTATCATATTTAAAATTTCCAAAAACTCCACACAGTATCTTAACATATAGCCACCATTTTGTATTTTTAGAGAGTAATTTTAAAATTAAGAACTGTTTGTTCTAATTAGTTGAAATTTGATATAGGCTACAGCTATTTGAGGTAAAGGTGAAATTGAAAAAAATTTACAATTCATATTTTTGAAATGGTGACTGTTTAAATTCTTTAACCATAAATTGCATAAAAACCACATAAGGTAACCAAATTTATGTCATTATGTGGTTTTAAGAAAATTTAATTTCAAAACAATGATGTGACAATCAAGGAAATCAGTGCATAAATAAGTGATATTAAAGCGGTTTTAATACAAACAGTACTGCATCATGAGCGTTTTGCCTCATACTGGGGCCGAGGTTGCCGCACGATAAGTGCGGTTGCTGTGCCAGCTCAACAATTGGTCTCCCCGGCTGTGGCTAGGCTCAGTGAAATTACCCTAGCTTGCTTATTCAAGAACCGATTTCAATAATTTTTTATCGTTTGATTTGAGATTAAATTTTCTTAAAAAAACACAGAACAACATAAATTTTGCTACCTTATGTAGTTTATATGCAATTTAAGGTTAAAAATAATAAAAAAACGCCATTTTGTAAAATTTATTTTACAAAAAAATTATTAATTTTGTTTAATAACCCATTTGTCTCAAAAAAGCTTTATACCAAGTTTCAACTTACTACAACAAGCTGTTCTTAATAAAGAATTATTCAGTGAATATACAAAATGGCGTTTACTGATAGACATTTGTCTGTTTACTTGTAAAATCCAACTAATATTATTAGTAGGGTGAGTGCACCAGTGAATGACCGTTTAAGGTTGATTTTCCACTTGAATCTTACTTGGTAAAACAGGCTTTTACGCTACAGTGTAAGGAATAGTTTAAATGTCTTGCCCGTATTCTTCTGTACTTCCCAATGGTAAAACTTAATGCATTATGTTAAAACAGAGTATTGAAAAATACAATTTATCATACATAGATCATTGCACCAGTGAATGACCGCCTACCCACCAGTTAATGACCGGTGTTTCCCCAGTGAATGACCGGTCATTTATTGGTACCAGAATACCAACTATTTAGAATGAATGTACCAGTGAATGACCGTTAAAAATAGGTCAATTAAGACAAAATCCACCACAAAAAAAATACACACAATAATTGCGTAACTATTGTATTTCTTGTAAATAAAAAAAAAATTTGCATAATCTCTAAAAAATTTTACATTAAAAATCGTTTAAAGGTACCACCAATTTGGAACTGAAGGTTATACAAAAATAAATCATTTAACTAAAAGTTTAATAAAATGAATAATATAATAAAAATAATTTAAACCAAATGTTAATCTTACCTACAAAATTTTATTATTTATTTATCTATTATGTTTTTGAGAGAGTAAGATTTATATAAAATAAAATGCTTACAGACCGACAGACAAAAAATACATGTTACATCGCATTTTAAAATTGTACTAACACCACTCTCCCTCCTCGCCACCGAATAAGCTGTTAAGGTTCTCACAGAGTCAAAGCTGGAACCTTGTATATTAACAACACTAACCATTTTTAGATCGTTAAAATAGAGATTCTAGTGAATGACCACTGTTCTTGTAGTATATTTCCGTAAACATTAAGCCCCGGTCAAATTTTGGTTTATTGTACCTAAATGATTTCTGGTGTTTTTTTAGTGCTTACTAGCACTTAATCTGCCTGAAAACATTGTTTCCAAAACATTTAAAGAAAATTGATCAAAATCTAGTGAATGACCGAAATGGTCATTCACTGGTTATACCAATAGTTGTGATCCAGTAAATGACCGACTGTATAATTAAATCGTTGGTTATGATTTTGGTATTAAAATGAGTACAGAAGTGTACCCTAACATGTTTACTGTTAATTACTTTTATTATATTGGAGTTTCAATCAATAATCAAAGAACAATGAAGAATACCGCTAACCTTGTTTGAACGATACGCTATAGTGGGGAAGCTTGAAGATGAACTGGGTGGAACACTAAATTTTGTTTGTGTTACAAACAGATATTTGACACTTTCTTTTTGAACTAGTGACAGGGAGGATCCAAATCAGAATCCGAAGTTACTTTTAAGACCGTTTATGATAGACTAGGCATAAGGTAAAGCTTAATATACTGTTTCTTATACGAAACGGTCATTCACTGGAGGGTGGTCATTCACTGGTGCACTCACCCTAATGCCAATTCATTTATGAAACGCAAAGTACAAGAACTTGTAAGTTTTTACTTGTAACTTGTATGTTTGTCAGGATTTGAAGGTTTTACTAATAACATTTTACTAATAATATTAGCAAATGTTCATATTCATTATGAAACACTTTGCATTTAAGCTTGTAACTTGTAAGTTTGTAACTTGTACTTTTTTACTAATATTATTAGCATTATTATGAAATGGGCCCCAGGTTAAAGATGTAACACATTGGTTTATATCTACAGTTATCAGCTGATTTTATTCAATTAATTAAATCTCCATAAGGATAGCATGGAAACTTTGAAGGGCTCTAGCGCGAAAACCGGATTTTCCCCAGCTATGGGACCAACTCCAATCGATTTCTGGTGGCCAAAACCCCCATATTCAATTAAAAAATCAAAAATCCTTGGAGCGAAAAAAAGTTTGCCCGTACAAACGGAGCTTGTTTTAGAGTATAAGATGAGATTGGTTTTTTTGCCTATGCCTTAATTTTGATATGTTTTTAATTCTACTCTTCCTTCCTTGAACTTTCTACTTTCTCTGTTGCCTCCTTTTCAGTTTGGGCGTCTCACCGAGAACAAAACAGTCAAGGACGAAAGAGTGTGAAACAAGACTAGGGTTTGGACCGTTCCCCGTAAAAACGTTAAAAAATGCCACTGGCCCATAATAAAAATACACCAAAATACGCCATATACACCCAAAAATAAAATAAGAAAGCTACAATTAAGACTAATTGTGAATTTTAATAAATTCTGAAAATATACCTACTTTCCCATTTAATTTGATAAATAAATCATATAGACCAGTTCAGTAGCTACAGGAACCATTCACGCTGATAGACTTCTCTACCAATGTAATTAGTTTGTGACTGAAATTTCGAAGGTTCGTGTACGCCTCACCAGAGGCGTTGCAATGTTGCAATCGATGTTGTTATTATTCAGCTGGATTTCTAGTGCTTAAAAACACTTTACCACCACATTATCATAAGCTTCTGGTATTGTCTATGGTCGTGGTGGCGCGGTTTTCAGTATCGTACATGGAAGTACAAGAGGCATATAATAGGCAAATCAGTACTAGATTTAAATATTTACACTAACAGCCACTCACGTAGTGTGTTTAGTCAATGTTACTACCACTCAAGAAATCTAGACTGTAGATTCTCCTATATATTCTAGATACTGTGCTACCACTCTTCGCAATCAAGGATGAAATTTTTTATAACGGAGGTGTGATCAACGAGGTTAACTATATACCGGGTGTCCCATAATAGCCCCCCCCCTGGTCAATTTTTGAACGGCTGTATTTTTTCAAACGAACTTCGATACACGTTACTACGGTAATGTAAAAGTACTTCTTGGGGATATTATTTTGAAATTCACATCCCACCCCCAAATAGGGGTTGCTGGGAGTAATTCAAACATTTTGAAAGAGAACCCAATTTTTATGTTATTTTTGGATTCTACACGTGTTTTCGAGACTCTTTTATTCTTTAACATTTTTTTCTAAACTCAACAGTTAGGGAGCTACAGCCAATGGAAGGTCACTTTTAGTTTCATAAGCATATCATGGGACAAACTTTAACTGCCTATATCCTTCGTAGGCCCCGCTATATCTCCTGAACCATTTAGATAAATAAAAATACTAAATTATAAAAATGTCTTAAAATTATGTTTTAAGATGTTTTTTTCATAATACAAACATAACATTTTTACAAATTTTATTATGTGTTCAGAAAAAATTAAAAACATGTGTATTTTTAACATATGATTAAAAAAATAAACAAACAAACCTCAAGATTCCTCCTGTCAAGACAGACACCCACCATGAATTCTCACATTTTAAATTTCTAGTAACAAATAAAAAAATATCATTTTGGCTTAAATTTATGAAAAATGGCGTGAAAAAATTTACAAAATACTCAAAATCTTCGTTCAATCAGGGTGCTCAGCTTTGTGTTTCAACTTTGCAGAGGTACCTAATATTTTATATGTGTTAAGAAAATCTAAGGTTAAGTTTTAAACTAGAGTTATAATTTGTCCAGTGTACAACCTCTGAATAGAACCATAAAATAGCTATTTCATTCCGAAATTTATTGTCTTAGAAAAAAATCGATCTTTGAAAAATCAACAAATCCATAAAAGAAACCCAAAAACTTTAGATTTAGAGTTAGTATGTAGCTGTTAGTCCTATGTAATTATTGTATTTTAAAATACACTAACTTATTTCTCAATATGCTTAAAACTATTAAATTTTGGAGAAGATTTGATTAATCATTTGAACTGAATATGAAAACTCCTCAGCTAGGAGATGATCCCTTTTGCCAGCAGGACGTATTCTGTTTTTAGTAATAATTACTATCAATTATTAGTAATTTCTTATCAATTATTGATAAAGAAACGCTTCGACTATCAATCTATTTAACTGTTTGTTCTTGTTGCAAGGGCATTTCTTACAGAATAAGGACGCAAAATGCCTTTTGAACTGCTACAAGGTGAAGGGGCGGATTTCGCCTACAATCCCATGTTACATGGATTTTCTAAAAGAGAAATCCAAGACACTATCCGGAGAATGGAAGTTGTAAGTAAACCCAACAATGATTTATAATTAAAGTTAATAGCTTAAACAATATTGTCAGCTCGATGAAATCATACACGCATCATATAAAAACGTCGCTGCACACGGTGTTTTCAGTGCAATTCATTGTTACAGGGAGTGGTTTCGACAGCGAAATTTTTTAGACGGTTTACTTAAGGCTTTAATTTTTATTTAAACATTGGTCTCCATTTTTTATAAAGAGTAATAATTGGACCATTTCAAAACTAGAACCCTATGTGTAGGCTTTAGAATATACCATTAAAATTGTATTTAAGACTAACGAAGACCTTTGTGATGACTCTGTCAAAGTGTATCTAAGTTTAAAGTGTATCAAAGTGGTTGGGGTGTTCAGTTCATGATCCCAGGGTCACCCGTTGCTCCCTGGATCAGCGCTTCCCAGCCTTCTCGAACTGCGACCTCTAAAAAAAACTACTTAATAAAGAACTCTTAACTCCCAAGAACTTACCCCATAAGCCGAGTACTTACTACCTCACTCTAGTCTTCTTAGAACATCACTTTTTTTGCAATCCTGCGAAGATGAGCAGTGTATGGTTTAACCTTAATTTTACTATACTGTATTTGACTAGAAATTGAGCTACCTACTAAAACCATTCTAGAGGTGGTTGGAATATATTTTTCTACTGTTTGGGATAGCGTTATGGTACGGTCATTTAGTCTACATACATGTAAGCAATGATGATTTCGAAAATTTCATTTTAACCAGAATAAAATGTTGCCAGTGTAAATAAATCCAACCACACTAAACTAATTGTTACCTATCTATATGCACACAAAAAATGTAAAAAATATACACCAGAGTGGGTATACATATCTGTAGGCCTGCAAGTCAGAACGGCGAGTAAACGGAGCGAACGAGCTTGTCTTGAACAAGAAACAAGCCTTGTTGCCTATTGCACTTGGCATTTAGTAACACTTGGTACCATCTGTAACTAATATCACTATAAAGAATCGAAAAGAAACAAGCTTATTTGGAATCGTAGGTCGAATCTGTAAAGGAATTATTTCCGCAAAGGAATTGTATAATTTTACCGAGCAAGAGCTCGGCCCCCAGGTACTCTTTTATTTTCCGGTAAAAACCTCATCCACTGTTCTGTTGTCAACTGAACATGGCGGATATAATATTGAATACCACGACTGTTTTCATACAAACAATAATATTATTTTCCAGTTAATGAAGGATCTAGACCACCTAATAAGAAGGAGGGAAAGAGAAATACCATTGATAGAGATGGAACCTGTAAGTAATTTGATTTGATAATAAAACTATAATAGTAGTTTATGCAACGATTGTGTTATGCACGCATTTAAGCGCTGAGTGAGATGTAAGTTAGAATAGCGAGAATGAGAATGAGCGAATGAGCGAAGCGAGTAAAATTATCCACATGACCCACTAAATTTGGTAAAGTGTTGTAAAATCAAAGTTCTAAACATGTCGAAATTATCTGGGTTAGGCGTAAAAAAAAGTGACATCACTTCATATTTATCGACGTTGTCACTCACATTAGACTGTACACTTTTTTGTGTTATGTACATAAAGAAACTAAAAAAAGAAATCGTAATAAAAAACCAGCTGATGTGTGAGGTGCGTTATCTTGTATGTATTGATAGGTAAGCATATTTCTTTTCCTAAAAAAATTAAAACTAATAATTGGCTCAAAATCAACTGAATTTTTGGTCGAATTTCGATCAGTGGGCGATCTATAGTTTCTATAATTACACTACCTATTTTGGCCAAATGCCGATCTCTTATTGGTATAGGACCTGTGATATAATGTGTT
The DNA here is from genome assembly GCA_030545055.2 of Neoaliturus tenellus. NCBI lineage: Eukaryota > Metazoa > Arthropoda > Insecta > Hemiptera > Cicadellidae > Neoaliturus > Neoaliturus tenellus. The sequence continues at coordinate 259,676,154 of CM061533.1, read as the reverse complement.
TCTGTATTATAATTAACTCAATATGTAACTAATTTGTATTCAGTACAATAATGTACCTCTTTTCATATTACTTGTAGCTGGGCTTATTGCAAGTCTTAGATGAAACATAATCCTACCAAATTTGCACTATGGGTAATATATTTTTACGAAGCAGTCATTTTTAGTCCGCCTGGAGCCATGGTAACTTAATTTTGAAGACCTCAGAAGGGAAAGCCACGTAGTTGGTTAACTCTTTGATTATTATATCTGTATGAAAGTTAAATACCCCCGTTGCAGCAGACCTGCGTACTCAGCGAATTTCCAATGGAATTTCAGATTATTTACTTTCCCCATAAAAACACCATAGGATGGAGTATGTAGGTTTGCTGCCATGGGGTGTTGTTAGAAAATCTAAGTTAATCAATAATTGGTGAATGTAAACACAAAATTGTATCAAGCTCTGGCAATTTTTTATTTTCCCCATAAACCCCATGGGAATGAGTATGTAGGTTTGCCGCCATACCGGTATGGGTTTTGTAAGCAATCATAAGTTAAACCCTATCTAGATAATGTACATACCAATTTTGATTAAGTTATGTCAATAAATAAGCAAGATATAGGGTTTTCTTAATTTCCCATAAGAATAACATGGAAAACACATTTTTGGATTTTCCCTGTAACCAGTTATGCTAAGATAAAAATTCAAAATCACAAATTGTTTGTTTTTTTTTAAGCTCTTTTAAATGGTTTCAGTTAATATTGATGAATTTTGAAAATTGAGGTCAAAAAATGCCAAAAACCCATTTTTGACCCCTTTGAAACCCCATAAAACCCCGTTCCCATAACCCGACAAAGCTGGTTCGCGAACTCATGAAAATAGACCTGGTCTTACACCTTCATACCAAATTTCATCAAAATCGGAGGTTCCCTTCAAAAGTTATCGGTACCACGGACACATAGATAGATAGATAGATAGATAGATAGATAGATAGATATATACATATATATGAAAATGAACGAATGTTGTTTTTGGCTTCTGGGGACCTCAAAATGAAAAAGTAAAGTGGTCCCGGGCTTAGGTCTTACCATGGCTACTACCGTAATAGCGTATTCCCTATAGGGAAATTCGCTAACAAGTTTAAACTCTTGGTTAAACCTCTGTTTTGTAATATTTTGTATTACGGTGAGCGTCATCCATCAAATTAAGTTTGCTAACAACAGATAGTAATCGGATTGTAACAACAACAAAGCGATTCTTGCGGGTTTTGAACACTTTAACATGATTTTTCTCACATTTTGTATAAAATGTTCACTCTAGACAGCCGAAATTAATTATAGTTTATATTTAACCTGTTGGAATCCACCTTTTTGTTTGTATATAGAAAGACACACAACATAAAATATACTAAAAAGTATTTAAAATATATAAATTTGTAAATTTGTTTTGTATTATGCTTGAAAAATAATTATTTTATACCATTGTTTGAAATGACCATCGTTTTCCAACGAAACTGTGTTTTCTTTGTTTGGGCTTAAGAAGGGCCTTCCATCATGCAATTTTTGTACAATAGAAATTTGCAAGCTAATATTTGTTAATCCCTGCCTAGTGAAATTTGGTGCCGCATAAAAATTTCTCCTATAGGGAAGTAGAAACATATCAATATCATCATATTTGGCCTCAAAAGTTGCCTCTTGCGAGTTGGGGGATAAACTCCTTGCACAGTAGTCAGTAGTGGGTTTTTACGGAAGCTGGCACAGTTCAATGGCCTCTAATTAGGTAATGATGTCACATGACGTCACGATGACGTCATCAACGACATGACGTCATCATCTGCGTCATCACGACGTCACACCTAGATGTAATTGAACTGTGCCAGCTCCAGCAAAAACCCACTACCTTGCACATTCAATGAAGCTTTCCTTGTGGTGAAGCAATAAGATACGAAATGTGATAATCTTATTCAATTCTGTTTCAGAACAACTATATTGGATGGGATATGAAGAAGGTATTATCTCAATTATACATAGTTGATTATATTAATAAATTATTCTTCTTCATTTCCTCTGTTAGTTTTTCGACAAATTTTTGTCGGTCGACATTTCAGTTTGTCTTTAGGAAAGACACACAAGTAAAATAAACCTTGTTAACTTTTTTTGCTTGTTATGAGAAGTTAAGACTTGATAAAAAACTGAAAGTATCAAAAAGAATCAAGCATCTATACTTATTTTATACGCTAAGGGTTTTTTGTCTTGAGAACTCCTCCTACAATTTTCAACTGATTTTCAAGTTTTTGGTGTCGTTGGATAGGGCTTGGTCTGAAGTTGTTTCCGCCAAAAATTGATGAGAATCGGACTGAAAATAAAGGCGCTATCCAACATTGAAATCTCAAAATTTCCCTTATTTTATACGCTAAGGGTTTTTTGTCTTGAGAACTCCTCCTACAATTTTCAACTGATTTTCAAGTTTTTGGTGTCGTTGGATAGGGCTTGGTCTGAAGTTGTTTCCGCCAAAAATTGATGAGAATCGGACTGAAAATAAAGGCGCTATCCAACATTGAAATCTCAAAATTTCCCATTTAAATAAACATTGGGGACTGAATAATGTATTTGAAACCTCTGTTAATAATCAGCTGTAAATTCGTGTAGTTACAACACCTGCTACTAAAACAGTTCTAGGTGGTTCTAGGTGGTGTTGGTAGTTATTGGCGATCAAGAAATCTATATATTCTAGATACTGTGATTGGCGATTAAAGAAATTTACATTAATGGATTGGTCGGATGTCATTGATTTAGAGCTAAAGTAACATTTGTACTGTATTTAAATAAATTGCTCGATTTCGAGCAACACGTATACTAGTTAAATTAATTCGCAGAACGTCCCAATTACAATTTTAACAATTAGTGTCAAAACAAAATTTCACACTTAACAACATCTGCAACACTTTTTACACAACAATTCAACACTTGCAAAATGTAACACTTCAGGAAATAATAGCACATGCAATAAACAATATGTATGCAACATAACAGTTTAATAGATGTAAGATGTAGATTATAAAGCATTCCATTTAACTATTTTATAATAGCTAATTTTCAAGATGTGGAGTAAACTTATAAATGTATGAGTTTGATTTTGATTTCCTTTCCAGTTATCCTTTTCTGATGTTGTCATCTTTGTTGGTAAGGTATCGTGATTACACAATTAAAAAAAGAGTAATTATATATTTTTGGTCGTAAAATGGTAGATTCAAATTTTTGTAATGGATGTTTGACAATGCTAATGTAAAGCATACTGATTTCAACTCTTAACATATGAACTTCATGTAGCTTCTTTTTTGCTTGAGCTACTTGGGCTATAATTATAGTTACATAGGTAGGTAGTGTAGGCTATGTTAGGAATTCCGAATTATGCGAATAAATGATTATTTTTATTGTTCTTAATTGAGTATCCAAAATAATATAAAGCTAGGAGTAATTGATTTTTTTTTTTTTGTTTAGAAAAGATTGGAAGAAAATTATGACCAAAGATGCTGGGCCGCGATGGATAAAGTGGGGATAGAATGTGAGCTTCCCGTGGTAGAAAAAGCCCTGGTGAGTGTTGAATATTTCGCTCCTTTAAGTATTTTTTGAATATATGAATTTTTCCATTATTTTTATTGTTTACTTGACTCTACAGATTTAAAAAAAATTCTTTGGATGAAAATTTTATATTATCACCATCAGACATGAATTTTTACCCAATCACTCAATGTATAAAACTAAAAAACATAACAAAAAAAGCCATACGTTTTTAAAGTGAGCGTTTGTATCTAGAAAGCCATAAATTTGATATTATTGTACATATTTTTCTGCTAAATTTACTACTATATCGTCTTTCGATATTTTAGGAGTATAACATTATAAAAATATTCAAGCCGTTTTCAAGATAAAAAAGGTGTAACTAACACAACTTTCTTTTATAAACATACTGTAAACACCAACTGGGTCTAGATCAAGTTACAAATTTGTCGAATTTCGACCAGTGCGTGTCTCTAATTTAGATAAATAGGAACTGAATTGAAATTACAGATAATTTTCTCACTATTGTTTCTAAAATTTAAACTTTTAATGGCAATAAAAATAAGTATGACATAAATTATGACTAATTTAAATCTTAAAATGTGTCGAATTCTTTTCACTAAGCAGGTTGTTTTTTCTTCATATTTTTGTCATGTTACGTAAGAATCTAGTTTACATTGTGAGTTAATCGCTGGACAACTCTTGTCTCTTCTACTACTTTAGAGTTCTTACCACTAACGAACTTGAAGAGTTACAGCCCTCTACCTAGGCGAGTTGAGAAACCGTATACTTTCTGAATTGCCGGCCCGGGATTTTAATCCTTTATCTCCCAAATGAGAAGCTTAAAGGGTATCACATAGTTTAAACTTACGCCAAGTCATGTAGCATAAATTTTCAATTTAAATTATTCATTGCTATGGGGAGATGTAAATAGCACTGGTGTGATCTTCACTTAGAAAAGTACACTGGAGGACCGATTTCTGTATTTTTATTTTTTATTGAACTTTTTTGTTTCAGGAAACCGCTCCAGATGAAACTGTAAGTACTTTTTGTTGGATGACTTATTTATTTAATGCCACCAAATGAAATCGAACTACTGATTTAGTTAAAAAATAAAATAGCAACGTATAATATTATTTGGTAGTACTGTAGGTCAGTTTGCAAGACTATTAAAAGCTACATGCGATCAGGTCTATCTAGGAATCGTAATGTCATCTGGCGAATCACGATAAGCAGTCCATAAACAAGTCTTTTCAGAGTACGGGTAGCACATGATTAAATTTTTTTCACGCAACATTTGAAATTCTAAAAGGCCCTCCAAAGCTGTAAGGGGGGACTTCTAGCTCTAAAAGAGAATTCCATAACTGCCAGGAGTGAGTAAAATTGAACTCAGAGTGAATGAGTTTGGAATGGTCCTGACTGTATTGAGACGCAATAAAAAGGGCATATTGAAGAATAGTACGAAATATTCATTCACCAAATTAGTTATCAGAGAACTGAAGTCAACCGAAGTTCTTGCACCACTTATCCCAAAACAGGACTAGACAAATATACATGAGGTTTTCAAATACACGATGTTCTTGAGAACTGAGGCTAAGTAAGATATTATAAAGAATAAAATAATAGGGATTCTTTCCACACTGAGGTTGGGACTCACAATCCCTCGATAGAAAAGTACCTCGATTGGATCCCTCTAGAAATCGTCTTTGAGAATTCCCTCGATTAAATCCCTCCAGAAAACATCCAGAAATAGTCTTTAAGAAATCTCTCGATTGAAACTCACAACCCCTAAACTCTCCACTTGAGCGGGATCCATCACTTTATATTTCTTGTAATGAGGGAGAGAGAGAACCATATTTATGTTTTATCATTTTTTTGTTTTATCACGCTTTTTAGCGTATTTGATTTCAACCCAGGCTCCTTATGTTGGGTTAGTGGGATTCTACAGCTAATTTTTCTCTCTTGTCTATATTAAATATCTTAAATTTGTCATTTAAACATCAACACTTTACCTAACATTTAATATTTTCATTTGACTACCTCAAGGTATCACCCACTGGAATGTTTTTAGCTCCCAAAAGGTTTTGGAAATTTAAATCACTAATTTATTTAAACATGATATAGTTTCGATTGAAGAATTTCTTATACGATGAATTTAAATGAAATGATGTACTAATGTACATAATTTAGTTAGATATTTAAGTAATAGCCTACGTAACTGACTTCTGTCAAGTATATTTTTTAATGTGGTGAAAAATGAATATTGTAGAATCTTATGTGTAGAATTTTGATGAGTTTCGTCGAATTCTAATTTATGTTTTGGTTTGTCACAGCCACCTCTAGGGCACGAGGACTACTACCAGAGGGTAAATATATTTTGAATTAGTACTTAATTTATTACAAGGGGTTTAGATGCTTCAAATAGGCTATCATGACTTAGTTAAATTAATTTCAATAAACTAGTTAGCAACAATTTGAAAATAGTGGTCTTATTTTGAAAAAAAAACACAAACAAAAAAAAAACATGTTTCTACTGTAAATTGTGTACTGAGTACTGTGTTTATAGAGAACATATTATATTCTACAACAAATATTTTTTATATTTTAATATCTATGTATAAAATTTAGTATTATCTTTCACTAAGTTTTTAACTAAGTCTCTTTAGCTAAATCTTAACTAAGTATTTTTTTCCATCTATTAAAATGAAATACGTAATTATTTTACAATATCGATTTTTCACTGTCCTGAAAATGTCATGTAAGTAAATAAAAGATGTATTCATTTATAAAAGAATAAGCATACTTTTCAGTGCGAAAACCTTGAAGAAAGAAGAGGAGAGTACTGGAAAATAAATCCAACATTCCTCGTAAGTGATTTAAAAAGTTATAAAATGAAACTTTGTAAATCCTGATATTTTAATATACCCTGTCTTGAAAAAATGCAGGCCCACAGTTAGAGGAGTGGCTTCCTAAAATTAATAACAACTGTTATTTAATTAATAATCTTTGTATTTTCCATTCATGATTGAAATTACATTACTGATTTCAAGACATTGTTAATATAAGTATTTAGTAGAAAGGTTCCACAATGTTTCTAGACATTTATAAATTTATATTCAGTTTTGAGGTTCACCTCAAACAAAGTACGGCCAACAATAAATCACTAAATCACTATTTTCAGACAGGGACCTCACATATCAGGTATTTTAACCTGATATGTAGGATGATTGTGGCGCGATCTTGTAGTCTTGTTACTGACTAAGGCCGACATTCTCCTTAAGGACTGTTAATTAATAGCCCGCACAGACCTACAGACCACTACAACAGTTTTGTTTATATAAAACGTAACATGGAAATAGAAAGAATGCGAGAGAAAACCACATACATGTTTGAACAATAAAAATGAAAAAGAAACCTTAATTTTACATCCTTTATTTGTTTTTTTGTAATTAGCCAATGTTTTTTTTCAGTTTGTATCTACTTTTTACACACGCTGTATAAATGTATTAGACTAACCTGGTATATATTAGTTTCTTAATCGCTCGTTTCTTTGAAGGGAAGTTATGGTTCAATTGGTCAATTTTGTTTTACTAAACTCTGTTTCTTAGGACAAATACGGGAAAGACCGAGAGGCTGGAATCGCCCGGAGGGTAAGAGTTTTTTTTAGTTTTTACAGTTATCATTTCTTAGAAGTAAAACAGTGGTAACAAATCTCTCCAATATATATAATTTAATATTTTAGGAACTTCACGATTTAAAACAGTCTAAAATATTTTTGAAAAAGGATATTATTTAACAGAGTCAGCAAATTCGGGTAGTAGAAATACAGCATGGATTAACCTCAGTGGATGGGGAAATCAGGAGTTAATAAATGGTTAATATAATGATTGATCTGTAAATTGTTGAAACTCAGACACCACAGGAAAAAAAACTTAGAAGTCCATCAGCTTTAATAACTGTGAGTAAGCAATTCATCATATATTTTGTGCACAAGTTTTACAGTTCTTTCAGATTTTTTGTTGAAGAATAAACATGTTTTCATGGTTTTACTTTATTATTATTTCTTCATCTCTGAAATTTTAATTAAAATTACAAAAATATATTTTTATCATCTATCTAGATCAAAGAATTTTTTCAATCCTGTTCTTGTAGTAAAAACACTACTATAAGGAGACATAATACAAAAAAGATTTACTTAGCGGTCACTAAAAACCTTATTTGGCTCAGGTAATTTAATTTAATGCACTGCAGTTTTATTTATAATTTTTTTATATCGATATTTTATGTTGTTTTATGTAAATAATTTATCCCTTTTTCTTACAGACACCAGAGAAAGAAAAATACTGGCCGACGCATCAGTTAAGTAAATTAATTGTTCATTGTACAAAGGCCTATACATTTAAGCAAATAATTTTCGTCCTACTAGGTTGTAATAAGCTGTTTACTGTACGACCTGTGAATTCCGGAAATAGCTTTTTCATCACACTATATCGATATCACCTGTTTTCGACCCTCACTTCTACCAAAGAAACACCTGTTTTGCAGGCCTAGGCCGGCAAAATTTTCCGGCCTAGGGCTTTAATTGAAACGGTAGCAGAAAAATCTAGAATATTAGAAGGTATTTAACAACAACAACGACAAATAACAAATCAGTGACGTAGTTAGTAGTTCAGCTGATAGCAACTGTTAAATATGTATGACGTAGATGGGAAAATAGTTCTTTTCCATTGGAATCAGCTGTAGTCACTTACCTTAGAGTATTAGTTTTGGTGGCCTTAGCTGATGTGAAGTGGTTGCCTAGCAACCAGAAACTCAAGCAGTTCATCTCGCTAGGTTAGTTGAAGTTGAGGTTATGTTTTGTTTGTTATGAACGAAATAGTATATTTCGTCACTAGTCCGGAAAGTGGTCGTTATCGGTGCAAGATCGAGTTTCAAGTACGAGGCGAAGCCGAGTACTTGAATTCGATCGAATTTGAATTTGAACTTGAATTCGATCGTACTTTTCATCATACCACCTTTAATAAATATACAGTTTGGATAAAAATTAATAAATTTTAACCTATATACCCCCTCTTACGTTGTTATTTGTTTATCTTGTATTTGAACTATTTACAACTAAACAATCAGCTGTTTGACATTTATATATTGGAGTCAACGAGGCTTAAGTTACTGTAAGCAGAATATCAGCGCTAGTGTTGTCAAACATTGGAAGTTTTTTCCGGCCTAGTCCCGAAAACCACTGTTTCGAGGACTAGTCCCGAAAACTTTGTTTACCAACACGTTTATCCAACCCACCGGGAATCAACTAGTTTCGATCACAGCTGACGGTTCCGAAAACGACGTTTATCGCGATGGTATGATGAAATAGTATATTTCGTCCCTAGTCCGGAAAGTGGTCGTTATCGGTGCAAGATCGAGTTTCAAGTACGAGGCGAAGCCGAGTACTTGAATTCGATCGAGCACCGATATACCACTTTCGGACGAGTTACGAACATTACTTTTCATCATACCACCTTTAATAAATATACAGTTTGGATAAAAATTAATAAATTTTAATCTATATACCCCCTCTTACGTTGTTATTTGTTTATCTTGTATTTGAACTATTTACAACTAAACAATCAGCTGTTTGACATTTATATATTGGAGGCAACGAGGTTTAAGTTACTGTAAGCAGAATGGCAGCGCTAGGGGTGTCAAACATTGGAAGTTTTTTTCCGGCCTAGTCCCGAAAACCACTGTTTCGAGGACTAGTCCCGAAAACTTTGTTTACCAACACGTTTATCCAACCCACCGGGAATCAACTAGTTTCGATCACAGCTGACCGTTCCGAAAACAACGTTTATCGCAATGGTATGATGAAAAAGTAATTTTTTCACTTGTTTAGAATTTATTGAATTGTGTAGTGTGATGAAAAATATCGTTCATAACTCGGGCCGAAAGCGTTTTGCCAACCCTCAATAGTTTCAAGTTCTCGACTTCGTCTCGAACTTGAAACACGATCTCGGGGCCGGCAAAACGCCACTTTCGGCCCTTGTGACGAAATATACTATTTCCAGCCTTATGACTGAAAGTAGGTTGAACCCACGGTAGGCTATTTATAGCCCCTAATGGCAATATGTTTTCAAGCAAACACGATGTTTCCTGGCTAATACGTGAATATGTTTTATGTTCTTTGATTGTCACCCTATAAAAATAACCACCAAACACCAAAAATTGTTATGCCAATATTTTGTCCCTAGATCATCTGTTAAATTTTGTGTGATTTAATGGATCAGGAGTCAAAAATTACATGTTGTAATATAGTGCAAAATAGGATTTACTCAAAAAAAAGGGGGGTTTGTATGGCCCTCGGGCGTTTTTGTGACCTAGACTTCGTCTTGGTCATGTAACACGTCTCGGGCAGAAAATCCCCATTTTTGGCTCTTGTTACAAAATAAACATGCAAAAATTTATTGAGTGTTACTGTTAGACGTAATATCAAGTTTTCATACGTATGTAAACAAAATGAATAAAGTAAAGTAAGGAAGGTGTGACCATGGACTAAAATAAGAAAAATGTTTTAAGCTGAACTTATTTATGCACTCAAGCAAGAGATATTGCTTGGATTCCACACAATTTTAATTTCCCAAACGATAAATACAACCAAAGTTAATCACATCCATTCTAGCTGAATGCGCCATTATGATTTTGAGGTTAAAACAAGTCGAGCTGAGGTGAACATTATATCTAGATTTCTTGAGTATGGAGCATAAGGGAGCGCCTTAGCACGCAGAGTAACAATGCAATCAACTGCCGAGCGTTAAAGTAATTACGTTGTGAGCGTTAAAGACTTTCAAAGACTTATCGCTCGCTCGTCAGTAAACAACTGTTTTGAAATTGGTTTGCGGCACGTAAACTGACGTTTGACGAGCGGTTATAGGAAACATATTATCCTTGGCTATGTTTTTTGTTATAGAAAATAGTAGAAAATAGCAATTACTTTGTAACACATTACTTCGAATTGATATACAGGTGCCATGGGAGCAAGGCGCAAACTTGCCATCACCGACCCCTACACCTCTTCCTACCCGAGGGGCACCGTCGCCTAGAGACTGGGACGACTGGGACTACTGGGACATCCCCCAGCGGGCGGGGACGAGAGCGCCGCCGGGGGAAACGTCTCCGCAGCCAGTGAGTATGGGGATCATTAGGGACGAATTACGAAGTGAAAGAAAGTTTGGGACTAAGTAATGGCAAGAAATCCACAATGAGAAGGAGGTAGGTGACATCAACAAAAACAACATCAAATTTGATGACGTCAAAGGTGCAGCACTTATAATATTCAAAGCAAACCACTCATGTGTCAAGATAAACGACATGACGTCAAAGGTGCAGGAGATGCGTTAAAATGCATCAATCAGCTGTTGGTGTCACCTACCTTGGTTTGTTCCAGATACATTGAGTAAGGGGACGTCGCATAAGATATTTCAACAGTAATTGAGTGTAGGGACATTGTAGTGGACATACAATACATCTATCTATATATCTATTAATTCAATAATGGTTTCGCCTACTTAACCGAAAATGGGTTCAACATTGACCTACTTAACCGACTTTTAAAATTGAGGTGTCATTTAAAAGCTTATGATTAAGAGAATGGGGATGAAAAAGGTAGTTTAGTTTCGGGCTTCGCCCTCCTAGCCTTTAATTTGATACTAGAGGGCGCTTTAAAATGCTAACCAACTTTCATTATGGGATTTTTAAATGCGGATTGTAACTTAACAGCTGATTACTTTGAGATATTTTTTTTACATGAAAAGTTTAATTTATAAAAATTGTAAGTTTATAGTCTTATGTAATTAATTTATATTGCCCTGTGGGCGTCTTTTTTAAATTAAAATCAGGATTGAACAGAAAACTATGAAAGTAGACATTTTTATACGTGTTTTGTTATATATGTCATGTTATAAGTACTCATAACAATTTGATCGAACAATAACTTGTAAAACAACTACAAAAAATGATGAATCGTTTAAGAAAACGCCTTCGCCAGCGCCCAGGACGCCGACCGTTCCGGAGAAGGCGTTGACTTGGTCGCCATCCTCGGTAAGTGACACATCCTACACACCATTCTTAGCCAATATTAAAAAAAAAACTATTAATAATTATTAGGTTTTGTGAACACCGTGACATTTCTAAATATAACATCATTGAAATACAGGATGTAAAGTAAAAACAATACAAATCAGTTCTTACTTTCATGAATATTAATCACAGAAGTTTTAAATTGTATTTAATCGTAAAGTTTTTCACCCTTTTGTAATCTCTACTATTAACATGCTATGATTTGAATTAACAATTTTAAAACAAACATGTCTCTTCAGAAAACTACTCAGACCTTATATAACAATGAAAATTCAATACAGGGTGATTTTTAAGTCCGTTCCCCCTATTTATTTTATATAAGGTATAAGTTAGAAGGTTTAAACTCCGCACATATATGTTAGGCCTAAATATCTTGTTTTTCTTGGGTTCATTGTCTCTCCACCTCCAATGGGGAACGGTCCGCGAGGAAGTAAGCTGGGATTCCTAAATATAAGCATAGGTTGATATGTACAACAAATTAAAGGTCCCTTTCAGTAAAATGCAATTCCAAAAACCGCACCTCAAAAGGATGACCGAGTCAGAAATGACAGGCGATCAAACTTTGCATTAAAATCATATTGCTGGAAGGATTGTAGCAAGTTGCTTGGAATGCAAAGCCCTTTAAAATGATGTGTTATATGACGTAGGCCAATGCAATATTCCTGACCACGTCCTATAGGGACGGCTCTAAAGGAAGTCTTGGAAAAAACTTGTACTGATGTACTTCATATGATACATAATTTTAAATACATTTGCTTTCCATGCAACTTGCTACAATCTTTCCAGCAATATGATTGTAATGCAAAGATTGATCGCCTGCCATTTCTGACTCGGTCATCTTTTTGAGGTCGGGTTTGCGGCATTGTTCTCTATTCTTAAATACCTTTATCTGATGTACATATTGACCTATGCTTACATTTAAGACTCTCGGCTTATTCCTCGTGGACCGTCCTCTATTGGAAGTGGAGAGTCAATGAACCCATGAAAAACAAGATATTTAACTCTAACGTAGATTTGCGGAGTTTAAACCTTCTAACTTATACAGTATACAAAATAAATAGGGAGGAAGGGACTTAAAACTCACCCTTTATAGGGAGACAATGTTTGGAGGTAGTTACGCTTTCCTATAGGGGAATTAGCCTCGACTAAAATGAAATATTTCCTTTCAGTCTCCAGAGTTTGAGTTTGACTCCCCGATAAGGACACCACCCGTGATTACCGAATATGAGTCGCCCTCCCCGCCACCCAGGCCTGCGCCCGCCGAACCCGAAAACCTACAAACAAACCATGATTGTCCGGTAGGCTTGGCTTTGTTGTAAAACTACTTCCCTCAGATGAATCTGAATAAAATTAATAGTATTATTCCATTATTTTTATATACATTTTTAAATGTACCTTTTCAAAAGTAATACTATTTCTTCCAACGGATTAGTGTATTAAAGATCTAAATCCAACATGCATTGGATTGAAAAGCTTTACTTAATCATACTTTTACAGACACACAATAATTTACTTTCTCCTGTTTAGATGGTTCATATCTGAAAAGCATCTTAAACTTAATCCAAGAAATTAAAGTAGTATTTTTTTATTAGTAGTTATGAGTAAACTATAGTTCAGTTCTGAGATCATCATCAATGGAAAAAATATAATAAACAACAATATTATGAATGAGTAAATTTTCACTTCTGTGTACACAAATTGAGCACGCTTAACTGAAAAGCAACCGTTGGAGTGAAAATTAAATCGTATACAATTTTAGAAATTGTTGGTAGAGCATCAGAATGATTTAAATTATGACTGAAGAGTCTACCATAACAGTCAAACTTAATAATAATAGTTATATTTTTAGGAATGGAGTCCGGAAATTTTGCAGGACGACACCTTCATTTCAGAAGCGTTTTCTCCCGAACATCTTGGAAATGATGAAATTGAAGTAAGTAAAACGAATATTTCAATACCACATTTAGATTTTGGAGGATCTATTGGAGGAATAAATTAGGACAAGAAATGTTTCAATATAATACTGTTATGGGCTTACGGGTTCTAAACAAAAATAGTTGACGATAAAAACACCTAACTACAATCTATACTTTCTACTTTTTATAGGCCTACTCTGGTTTTCAACGGATTTTCAAGTTTTTTTGTATCATTGGATATTACTTGGTCTATAGTTGTTTCCCTTTAAGATTGGTGAAAGTCAGACTTAAAATAAAGATGCTGAGAGAATCGGACTTAAATTAAAGGTGCTTCCACATATGACATTTGAAATTTTACCATTAGAATAACATTGGGATTAGGTTGAACATTTTAAACATCTGTAAATAAGCATGCACACTTGTAAATAAGTGTAGTTTTGGGTGATTAACTGATATGCACAATATTGTATTGGTTGGGTATTTGTAACCAAACGTAATATTTTAGTAATGACACACCACACGCGATAGTCGAAATTAAATTGCTCGATTTCGAGCAACACGTGCACTAGGTTATTAAATAATTCAGTTAATTTACAAATGTAAAATTATGTTGAATACCTAGCTAAACCTATCAAATTGCTAACTGGCTACGGTAATACAATTAATTATCTTACTGACAGAGATTTCACAGAGTGTCTTACCAATACCACATTAGCCTACTTATAGGTGTAACATATTGGCTTATTATAAACATAATAATTAATTTAGAAGTTATATGTGATAAAAAAAAATTATTTAGATCCATAGAATTAAATGAGTATACATAACAAGAGTCAATTACAAGAAAATAAACATTTTCATTCATTTTTTATAGGGCTGGAGTCATGTAGGAGTCAAAGAAGCAGCAGTGAGTGTTTATTTATTCATTACTACATTGCGATCCTGTAAGTAAAAAATAAAATACAATTCAAATGTATAGACGAATCAACATTACTAAAAGAACGAGCACCACATCTCAACACTATCACATTGGGAAGTTGGAGAATTGGTAATGAAGATTGATCGATGAAACACCAATAATGTTCTATTTGATTTTCACTATAATGAAATTATTTTCAAAGTATTACCATGGAGCAAATTTTGATCACCATTTACCCTAATAAATGCAGTGCATTGCGCTGCACAGGCCCCCTAGTATTATAATAACTTGATTAAACGGCATGCGTTGCAATGCCAGCCTGGAATTGTTTGCTCTTCAGGTGAGCTCGTTCGCTAAGCTCACTCACCGTCAGGTTCAGCTCCAGCTCCATTAAAATTTTGGGATTTATATAGAATCCAATAAAAAATTATACAAAATTAACAAAATTATACTACATATTATATGAAATAACTAAATAATTTTGCTAAATTTAGTTACTTTTTGACGAGCTGTTTAGTGGGCGTTAACTCTCGCCCTGGCCAGACCACCCCTGTACTGGTTTACATGATAAAGCAGCTGTCATTATCAAGTGTTTTTTTTTTTTTTTTTTTTTTTTTTTTAGTGGGCAAGCCTTTAAAAAATATTTTAATATATTGTGCTTTATACAAACTTTAAATCTATAAAATTTAAATATATTGAGAAGATAAATTTTTTTTATATTACTAATAAGTATCACGTTGAATAATTTCTATTTAGTAATTAGGTTTCCTTTTTTTAGGAATGGAGTCCAGGAATTTTGCAGGACGAGACCATCCGTACAGAAGCATTTTCCCCCGAACAACTAGGAGTCGACGAGATGGAAGTAAGTACTTAAGCAATGCCAGTATCACATTATGATCTTGTAAATTAGAGAAACACATAAGGGTTATATAAAAGAAAAGTTTAAAATAGCGTACAGTCCCATTGGGGGAAATTAGTTGAGAAAAACTTCTTCAAAATCTGCAGGGTAATTCTAGGCAAAATAGAGAAAATCTGTGGGAAATTACAATTAAATTAAATAATGTCCGGAAGTTTGTAGATGGCAAAAAATCCATAAGCACACCATCTAGGCATCTAGACCAAGCAGGTCCATAAGCACACCATCTAGGCATCTAGACCAAGCAGGTCCATAAGCACACCATCTAGGCATCTAGACCAAGCAGGTCCATAAGCACACCATCTAGGCATCTAGACCAAGCAGGTCCATAAGCACACCATCTAGGCATCTAGACCAAGCAGGTCCATAAGCACACCATCTAGGCATCTAGACCAAGCAGGTCCATAAGCACACCATCTAGGCATCTAGACCAAGCAGGTCCATAAGCATCCATAAGCACACCATCTAGGCATCTAGACCAAGCAGGTCCATAAGCATCCATAAGCACACCATCTAGGCATCTAGACCAAGCAGGTCCATAAGCATGTCTGTTTTTCTCTGGTTCTGTACCAAATGTCACTCATATCTTCTGTTTATTTACAGATCATGATGGACGACACTCTGCAGGTATAGTCTGTTGCTCTTTTGCTCTTAAGTACTTATTTATTTAGTAAATAATTGAATACTTAATTTGTTCAGTACACATACAGTTTAGGAATAGCCTCTCCTTTCGTAACGTACCCATTATAAATATCTTTCAAGAACTTTCAAGTATAAATATCTTTTAAGTTGTGGTTTGTAGCCAATCAACTAGATGCCTGTAGTTTTTTGCAATGGGAAAAAATAGTTCAATCTCTTTTTCATTCGATCAGTGAACAAACGTTTTGATTTGTTGGTATGATTTTAGGTATTTAGTGGGATACCTTGTTTAATACAAACGGGGTTTCCTCTTATGATAAGATAGCACGTAATCGACATGATGAACACATCCTCCTACTGACGAAACTATCATTTTCCTAAATTCTTGAATAATAATTTAGTACTTGGAGGCCGAGCGTTTGCTCGGTAAATTCAAACAGTAATATTCCTCATAGTAATACCAGTTATAGACAGTGCGCTAAAATGCCTAAAGAAAATAAGATTTTTTTTAAGACGAGCTCGTTCGCTTCGCTCACTCGCCTTCCAGACAATGTAATATAGGCATACAGGTGCTGCACTCTGATGTGTACTTGTTGAAACGCATATTAAATCTGTAACACGTGGATTATAATTTTTAGTTAACAGCTGTTTTCATAATTTTTACCAAGAAATCTAGAATGAGAAGGTGGTAGGTGACATCAACAAAAACAATAACAAAACCGATGACGTCAAAGGTGTAGCACTTAAAATATTTAAAGAAAACCAATCATGTGTCAAGAGAAACAACATGACGTCAAAGGTGCAGGACCCGCTTCAATCAGTTGTTAGTGTCACTTGCCTTGGTTTGTTTTAGATAGGCCTACTGTCAGTGCGTTCACAAGCATCCACCGCAAAGAGCTTTGTTTACGTTTTTGCCTATCACGTGACAAATCCCACAAATACACCTGGATCGGTAACTGAAATGGCGGAATAGCGGTAAAAACGAGCCGGCTTCCCCCACCACTAGCCAGTATTGCCGCCGCTGCGCCGCCGCCGCACCGCGCTGAATAACAGCTGACATGATTGTTGTCGGTGCGTCAGCTGCATTCTTGTTTGTTTACATTCTTTTAAATTTTCAATTATGATTATGATGTTGAAAGATGGTTCTTACTGTGCAGCTTTTGGTTGTATTAGTACACATTCATAAGGCTGAAATTTATCATTTCATAGGTAAGGAAGACTAAAAAATACAGTATTACTGTAGTTTAAACAATTAATTGATTTATTTATTTAAATTACAGTAAATAATTACTCACACAGGGTTGGCAACTCTGACCACGAATACTGGCTAGTGGTGGGGGTAACGACTCGTTTTCGCAACATTTAGTTACCGATCCAGGTGTATTAGTATATATCTATGCGTGATAGACAAAACATGAACAAACCTCTTTTGCGGTGGATGAACGTGAACGGGCCCATTGATTATTACTGATGCTTTTGTTTTTAAATTCAAATGCAATGGTAAAAATTGATTAGTTTTATAGTTTTACATGACTTTCATTCATCAAACATTCATAATCATAAGTATGAAGTAGGATTAAAAAATATTTAATCATTTTTTATTACAGTAGTATATAATTTATTTAATAATAGTTGAGTCAGCTGTTTTCATTATTCCATTGTTTTGAGTTTTATCTCCAAAAAACCAATGTTATTATTTTTTTTTTAATTTCAATTAAAGATTATAAAAATAAGATTTTTCTTGGCATAGAGACCTGTATTTATATTATTTCTATCCCGGAACGAAGTTATTTGTAAAGTTTGAAGAAAATCGTTTGAACTGTTTTGGAGATCCTAGTGCAAACAAATATATACATACATACAAGCAAATATACCTTTCTCGTATTAAAGTATAGGAAAACTTAAAATTTTCATTAATTTAGCAATATATTGAAAATCGAACCAAGAGCTAATGTTATTTTTCAATATAAATGCGGTTTACATTGTATTATGAACTTTTTATGTAGTAGGCCTACTGTATTTTGTACCTAAAAACTAAATTTGTTCAAAAGAAAATTTTAGTTATATTTTAAAATGTTTAATGTTCGCATTAGATGTCTTTCAACAAATTAATGTTTAATATCTTCGTTTTTTAGTAACAACAGTACGAATTAACTTGCATACGAGGTTTCATATGTTTCTATTGAGAGTTAAGCTTTGATGAGTCAAATTAAATTGAACTTAAGTAGGAAAAATTAAAACCTTCAACTGGGATTTTCTTTCCCTTATTAGGCTTATCAATTTTCTTCATATTTAAAAATCTGAAGTGTAAAAATTTAATTCCAATATTTGAGTGTTGCTTGTCCATAATTCAATATTCAATATTCTGTTGTGTTGAATGATCCATTCTAGTTATCTGGGGAACTGTAACAACAATTCTTTAGTCATTATTTTTATATATGTTCTTGTAAATATATATTTTTTTCACAAGAGTTAGTTTGCGATTGTTGGTATACATAGTGTAGAATATATATGCTAACATTAAAATGTATTTAGTTGTTCATATTACAACCATTACATAATATATGAACCTCTAATAGCTCTGACTGTGTGTTTGCTAGCGACAAAGAGCAGCGGAGTTGATAGATCCGTGTCAGATTGCCGACGAAGCTTTTTCACCGGAAGTGCTGGACAATGATACTATACAGGTAGAAATAAAACTAATGGTTAATAAAATTCAGTATACTTAAAAACGATAAGTATCGTTCCACAACTTAGACGAAGACTGCAAGAAGAACAAAACAGTATCGTCTTTCTCTTAAAATAAAAGTTGAGCTTTAACGATGTTTTGGAACGCTAAAAAACATCAGTGAGTGCAACTCAACTATATTTTATAACTTGATGAAAAATAATCTCAAAAGTATTTCTTTTTGATGAAATTGTGATAAAATACAAACATGCAAGAAAACAACAAATTTAGGCCTACCGTGTGGAGTCAGGTACTACTTTCGACAAGCCATTTTTTTAAGACTCCGTTTCAAGAATAATTGTCCGAATTTTAGTCGTATACTTAACAACTAACTGTGTCAAGTTTGCATTTTGTTCTTTGACATTAAAAAGATATTAGAAAGTAATTAAAAATTACATAAAAACAGACAAATACATTATTTGCTTGTTTTACTTACATTGACTTATTTTTTTACGTTTGCTGCATTAAATTGTTCGCTTTTTGCCTGTTAATTATGTCGCTCGAATATGGATTTGCCAAACAATCGGAATAGACATGTTTGTCATAGTTTCAATTTATAATATTTAAAGTTTATTTGTTTATTCCAGAGTATGTTACGAGGCCATTCTGCAAGGATTTCTCCAGATATTCAGCAGGTGGGATGATATTTATTATTTGCCTTATAATTCACACAGTCAATTATTTATCTTAAAATAAGTGTAAAAATGTAAAACGACCTTATCTTGAAAAACATCTTATTTTTTAAGATGTTTAATTTAGAGGTTCAAGGTAATGTTTTTTTTTTTTTTTTTTTTTTTTTTTTTTTTTTTTTTTTTTTTTTTTTTTGAAAAATTACACAAAACGTTTACCCACCACCCAGCTTTCTACAATTTCCTCACTCCTCATAAAATGTTTTAGCAGAAACGGTCGTTTTCGTCTTTTTTACTATGTTATTTATCTATTCATTGAAGCTAATGAATTCATAGAGACTGGTTCCTAATAAATACATGTAGACCAACTGAAGCTAACAAACTTCAGCTGGCCCCTCTACTACTGTGACGTCATATCTCGGAGCACTTCGGCCTGTAGGTTGTCGGCCTTGGTTAGGGCCAATAAAAACAACCATATAACCATTTATAATTGTATATAGGGAAAATATAATTTGGGCTTATGAACTCCGTCTCTCAAAACGCTTATCATAAACTAAAGGTGTACTCCATAATAAAGGTGTAAGCTTACTAAAGGTGTACTCCATAATAAAGGTGTAAGCTTACTAAAGGTACTCTCTTTCATAGGGAGTACTAATGTCTTCTCTTAGGTATTTGAGGGCTTATCCTTTAAAAGTACCAAAATTCATTAAATACTACTTACATAGAAGGTTGATTACTTTTGAGGGTGCTCTATTGACATTTTTTATTAAATTCTGTTATTTTACCACAATATATGAGAAAAACTCGTTGAAAACAAATTTTTTTACATATACAATTCTTATTTCTATCTATAGATTTTTATTATACAGTATATTATTTTGGGGAAAGGCAAATTTTAAAAGACGATTGATATTTTACGTAAAACTTCATTATGCTTCATCCTAAAAGTTTTTACGTATAACACCTTTTTGATCAGATTATAATATTATTTTGAAAGGGTCTTGCCATGAGCACCACCGCAATAACTGAAAATTCTCCTGATATGGAGAAGTTCACTGAAGATACAATGAACTGCAATAAGAGGTATTGAATGAAAACTAGACTTTAGCGTTATTTGTTACCAATTGTAAACCACTCGGTACTATAAAATGAGCAAAATACATTTTCTTCATTCTTTTGTATACTAAACATTCATGTTTAGAGGGGCGACGGAGCTCCTGGCTGGTGGAATGATCGGTTTGCAAGAGCCCAGGAGGCGCAACGTCAGGAGACTTTGAGAAGAGTGGAGAGCGCGCACTCACGACAAATGCAAGTACCTATTGCTATAGATAACACATAACGCACCTACTGCTAAAATATTTTTCCAGAACAAGGCCCTGTTTTATTTCCGAGATGAAGTCATAGCCATAAAAACCTGAAGGCTGTAAAACAATTTCAGCCTACCTACAATTTTTTTCTCCATCCTATCCTTAAGTCTCATCCTACACCCTCTTACAAAGCATTCGTTAAACTTCAACTATAGGCAATATACCAAAAATTTGTAAAAAATAAATTTTTATTTAGAAATATGATTTCATTCCAAACAGAGCATTGTTTTATCATGTAAGTTTACATTAAGGCAATTTATATATGGTAATAAAGAAACTGGTTTTTTCAGAGATGCGGCTGCTGTATTTGGTATCCGACAAAGGTAAGTTAAACTTCTCATATCTAAAAGTGTTCTTAACCTAAGAAATGAAGTGAATCCTCAAGAGGGTCTGATGTTTTCTGATCTAACAATGTCTTTTAGATATGTAATCAAAAATTTCAATAGGCAAAAGTGTCCTAATTTTAGCGAATTTCCCTATAGGGAATACGCTATTACGGTAGTAGCCATGGTAAAACCCAAGCCCGGGACCACTTTACTTTTTCATTTTGAGGTCCCCAGAAGCCAAAAACACCGTTCGTTCGTTTTCATATATATGTATATATATATCTATATATATATATATGTGTCCGTGGTACCGATAACTTTTGAAGCGGACCTCCGATTTTGATCAAATTTGGTATGAAGGTGTAAGACCAGGTCTATTTTCATGAGTTCGCGAACCAGCATTGTCGGGTCATGGGAACAGGGTTTTATGGGGTTTCAAAGGGGTCAAAAATGGGTTTTTGGCATTTTTGGGCCTAAATTTTCAAAATTCATCAATTTTAACTAAAACCATTTGAAAGAGCTTAAAAAAACAAACAATTTAGTTTTTTGAATCTTTAAAATAGCTCCACTGGTTATAGAGAAAATTCAAATCAAGTTTCCCATGTTATCCTTATGGGTAAATCTTTAAAAAGTTATATATCGCTTATTTATCAACATATCTTCATAAAAATTTTTATGAACCTTCACTAGGTGGTGAGTAATTAAGATTTGATCAAAAACCCCCATGGCAGCAAACCTACATGCTAAATCCCATGGTATTCTCATGGAAAATAATTGTATAATGGGAGCAAGAGAGATGGAGATATAAGGTATCTGTTCCTAATCAGCTGATCAGCTGTCTTCTGCATATTTGTCAAATTTGAAATGTTTATGTTTTGTTATTTGTAAACAAATCTTTCCTTTTGCATGGAAGCTTTGGATTATGCACTTTTATTACTTTAAAAAGTCATTTATTGTAATATAAATATTAATATATGAATTATTAAATAAAAATAATTTTCTCAGAAATATAATGCCATTAAATATATTATATTTTCTTGTAAAGATTATTAATTATATAAGATAGCCACAAAGTTCTTTGATGTTGAAACAATAATTCTTTGGTTGGAAATTCGCTGAGTACGCAGGTCTGCTGCGACGGGGGTATTTTAACTATTGTGGAATCTGTTTTAATAAAACGCCTTTATATGGCACCAATATTTTAAAATATTCAATAGTTTTTAGGAAGAGTTTTCTATAAAATTCTCCTTTGCTCATCACTTAACTGTGCGTTTATAAATTCTTACCAACATGGCAAACCGAGGGCAATTTTAAATTATTCACATTCAAATATTTAGAAGTAAGCAAAACAGTAGCATATGTACAAAAATAAATTGCCATAATTTACAAGAATTTTCATTGTAGACCCATCAGCGCTCCGCCATTCGCCGCTTCTCCACGACCTCCTCGCTCTCCGGAGACGTTGGCGTGGGGCGAGTCACCCGTAGACCACATAACACCAGGTCCATCCCCGACGGCGGCACCAGCATACTCAGGGAAGGGCAAGAGACTGGTCCGTCCGGCACCGAACCTCCCTCCGCGGCCTCACCCCCAGCTCACACCCCCTTCCAGGCTACTCTACCCCGAGACCAAAGGTGGGCCCACAGTCTCCCAGCCGGACCGTCCATCCACGAGTCAAACCATATATAACACTAGGAGAGGCCAATACGAACACCTCGATGCTTGGGCGAGGAGCCCCGAGGATTTGTGTCCTTATGAGAAGACAATGTTGTTCGAACAGTACCATAGACCAAGGTATGAGAGAAGACTGCAGCCGGGACCGGGAGTAGTGCCTCCTAGACCTACCACCCCTCCTCCACAACCCCCTCCGGAGTTCGGACCCTACCCCGAGGACATGACAGTTTACGTTCGAGAAGCTGGAGCTGCACCCTCCCCCACTAAAGCTCCTTTGTTCGCCGCAATACGGGATCCATTTTATAACACTCGTTACAAAAGTGAAGAAAGGCGTACGCATTCTCCCGTTTGCGTTCCGAAAGCTGGACCACCCCCAACAAAAAAATCCCCTATTGCGGGGCCTCCTACACCTCCAGAATACGGTCCGGAGCCCGAGAATTTATCCGTGTACGTTCCGGAATCCGTTGAAGAATCGCCGGAGACTCTTAAACAGAGAGTGGTAGACTCACTAACGAGATTCGAGAGTAAACTGCAGTTGTTGCAGCAAAGACTAGAGCCGAGGACGATTTATAGGGAACGGTCTCCTTGGGTAAGGGAGGAATACGCGGGACAAGGAAGACGGGAGAGAGAGAAAGCTAAGACGATCAGAGATGAGATAAAATTAAGACAGAAATGGGACAACTATATGCTGTGTAAGTACGGGACAGTTCCGTCTCCCGACCGGCGGGGGCGGATGCGGGGGATTCCAAGAACCTCGTCTACGTACCGGCCACCCGCGCATCGGATGGAACCTTGGCCAATCCCAGAGAAGAAGAAAGCCCCGGTGATAAAGCCTCACGACGAACCTCTCCACGGCCCGTGGATGCCGTGGGTGTACGGCTCCAGCCGACCTCCGCCGAGGACGGCCGCTGGGAGGATCAGTTCTCCGATACAGCCTGCGCCTAAACCTCCGGTGACGAGACCATCCGGAACGACGCGATGTCCGTGTCCCATGGCGGCGCGACCGACCACGCAGCGGCCGCAGCCTCCGCAGGTAAAGTTACCTGATTAAAAAATCAAATTATCGTACTGGGGTGGAAAATTATCGTACTCTGGTTAAAATTACCGTACGATGTACTACGTTGCGTCACAGACAGTGGCGAAGCGTGCGGTCATCTCTGGATTCGGCGATGACTAGGACAAATTAATAAATTTAATGTATCAGTAAATAACAATGATAAACATACAATTTATTCCTTGTTTGCATGAACGATTAATGAAAATTTCGTCAATGTCATTGTGGTAACGTTCAAATCCGCTTCAAACTCGCAGTTCACAATCAAAAATTAAACAATGTAAATTTCCTCTCAGCCCCTATTAAACAAAAATTGGGTTTCTAAAAATAAGCATGCGATGACCGAGGAAATATCTCACGCCTCGCCACTGGTCACAGATAACCTATCAACAGGTTATCTGTGGTTTTATTGAATAGAGTAAGAATGCTACTAAACATTATTATTTGG
Source organism: Neoaliturus tenellus (assembly GCA_030545055.2). Classification (NCBI taxonomy): domain Eukaryota; kingdom Metazoa; phylum Arthropoda; class Insecta; order Hemiptera; family Cicadellidae; genus Neoaliturus; species Neoaliturus tenellus. The sequence goes on along the minus strand of CM061533.1, from coordinate 259,651,874 downwards.
GAAAGTAGAAAATTACTACTAAATTGTTTCTATTGCACATTGTATTGTACTAAATTGTTTACGTTGTGTTGTACCTATTTAAGAACAAAAGTGGAGTAATGTCAAACAATAGGGTAGGGCCTATATGTAAAAATAGCATACATTAATTTTAAATCATTCAATATTCATCCCTAAGTTTGGAAGAAGATTGAAGTCACTTGTACTGTTTTAAAAATTATCCATTTTAATTAAAAAGAAGGGGCCTCGTAAAAAAAGTATAATGCCTAGGTCCTATACTTGTATATAAATGTATGTATGCAGTTTGTTTTTATAAAATTTAATTAATTGTAACCAATGTTATTTATGTAGTGTTTTTTTAATGTCAAATACGTATCAACTTGCTAACGATAACTTATTTGAGTAATAACATAACTATTGTTCTTTAATGAGAGCGTTTAGGCTAGAATTATCGTACTTTAAGAGCACAATAGTAAAACGTTATCGTATAATCCAAACTACAGTATGGTAAAATTATCGAAGTGGTACGATAGTTATCGCAAAAGTACGATGGTTACCTAAATACTGGATAATTTTTCAGAAGCAAGGTTCTTATTGTTAAAGTACAGTACCATAATTATAGTGGAATGTTCGATAATTTTTGTAAAAGTGCGATAACAGTCGTAAAAGTACGATGATTGTTGCAAAAGTACGATGTAGTAAAATTAGCAGTGTAGTAAAATTAAGCAAAAAATGACTGGAAAATGAAAAAAATTATGGAAAGCCAATTTTTGCTGAAATGTGTTCTATTTCATACCCTGACCTCCCTCAGAAAAGTTCCCTGAGGTCAAAGATAATAGCCTACCCAGTGGGTAACATGCCAAAAATGATAGGGTGGCCCACGTGGAGTCAGAAATAAATCTTTCGTCGACCAATGGGTTTATGTATATAAAATTAAAGCTCTTAAGTACTATAATGTAATGCCACAAACACCATCTCAAAAGGTTTGCCTGAGACGAAAATGGCAGCCTGTCAAACTTTGAATAAAAATCAAATTTTAAGCTAAATGCTAAAAATGTAATAATATTCGAAATACTTGACCTTATGAGGTGTGATTTGCGGCAAACATTTTCTTTTACATGTATCTTTGAAAATGCGGATAACTTGACATATGCCTATTATATCGGACCACCGATGATCTTTCTCTAGACGTCCCAAAAAGGAAGTTCTTTAAAAATTTTCTTAGTCCACAGCCATGCTATTAATAATTTTAAAGGTCTTAGTTAGGCGAGTACATAGCCGAAAACCAGACCTCAAAAGGTCAAATATTTCGGAAGTTATTGCATTTTAAAGTTTTGATAATATTATTTTATTCTAAATTTTGAACGTATGCTTTGTATCTCCCGACCGCTATATTGAGGTCGTTTTTACAGCATTGTATTCTACACATTAAGACCTTTAATCTGATATCAATAAACCTTCTGGAATGTATTAAAATTTAGTACGCTTAATATCAAATTTTATTGTAACCCCCAATGGGCCAACCCCTCATTTTTGGACATGATCCCCATATGGGATTTCAGCGGACTTTCAGGAAAAGGTCACGGCTATTGAACACATTAAAAAAAATTGGCTGTCCAAAAATTATATTGTTTTTCCCGACTAATTTTACTACTTTTTAATTTGGCCATAGGTGCAGTACGGCTCGGCCAGGGCGCCGCCCCGCACCGCCTCGTCGTACCAGTACCAAGGGACGCCGCCCGGCCGACCAGGGGACCCGCGCCAGCCGCGCCGCCGCCTGCTGCCCGCCACGCCGCCTCGGGCGCCGCCCGCGCCGTCCACCCGTCAGATGCTGTACGGGACCACCCGGCCACCGCCCAGGACCGCCGCCTCGCCCAGGACTCCCTGTTAGATGTTGGGAAACAATCACCAACAAACTGTCTGGAGAAATAGTGATGTGGTGTATGATCTCTACAAGAGTAAATAATAATGAAAAGTAAATGCAGTGTACTTAACATTTTTGGGATTAGTTAGCTGTAACGTTTAAAAAAAGGGGAAAAGTATTTAAAAAGTCGCTTCTCTCCATTTTTTCTCTAATTTTCCGCATACGGGATTATCTTGGTGTGGGGCAAGATGACTGTAGTGCAAGGTGAGCTACATCCCATAAGAGCAATGGTGTCAGTTTCTACGACAACCGTGGATGTCGTAGAAACTCACAGAATTTTTGTGGGTTAAAAAGTGTTTAAAAACCAACATTTTACTCTTTGTTACTTGCAAGTGTTGCCAACGCTGCAGGAAACAACAATCATTCTCGTTTGCGTTGGAGATTTTTGTCTCAATTATTACTAAAATAAGGAATTTCAAAGCAAACTAAGTTAGAATTTATGGTTTTAGATTTACCTTGATTGAAAATTGTTAATTTGGTCACTAACTAATGGTTTGTTATTATCTAATCATCTGAATGTAAAATAGAGGAATATGGTGTCGTTACGATAAATATCGTACCCGTGGCAATACTGCTTCATTCTCTTTTTCAATCAGCTTTGTAATGGTAAATATTATAACGTAACTTGACTTCCGTTTTAGTTTTGACGCTTCATATCCGGAACACAAAAAATAGCTATTCAGCAGACCTTGGAAGCAGTTATGCTTTTTCCTCTACAGACCTTCGGGTGTGGGGCAAGTTTAGGTGTGCTATTATTTAACACGTTTTCTGTTCAACGACCTTCACAGCGGAGACTTAGTGCAACACCATAGAATATCAAAAACTAATGAATACTTTTAGAATATTTTTATTTAACAAATATATAAGATCATTTACTTAAAATATTTTACAAATCTTTATTGCTATCCTATCCTACTAAATATATTTTACGAGAGGTTTATTTAGGTTGGTTTTGGAAATTATTTGCATATTGGGACAGTTCGGGTTGTTTAAATTTATTTTTGGCCGAAATACACTTAAATCCAAATTTTAGCAAAAACCACCCTCTAGATTTTGAGACCAACATGTACATCGCTACAGACACTAACCGTATTATAGTATAGGGTTAGTTCTTTGCAATTTTTAGGACACTTGTAGGTCTTACATTATACTAAATATACACAGTAATGAAAGAATTTAATGTTTAGCTGTTGTTAATTTACAAAATTTCAATTATTGAATATCAGCGTTCAGTTGTCAGAACCGCTGACGGGGTCGTTGGAAGCGACGCATTTGTTGGCGTAGTTCAGGCAGTTGGACCCCGGACAGCAATCTCTACCAGGCTCAGCACACTGCAACATACACACTGATAAACAAACTACAGTGTCTGCAACTTATACTCAAGTACCTGGGGGCCGAGCATTTGCTAGGTAGGCTAGAACAATACTTTGTAGCAATGATATCAGGCACAGACGATACGCAAAACGCCAAACCCCAAAAAGTATTGCTTCTTTTCAAGGTGAGCTCGTTCACTCCGCTCTCTCTCTTCTTCGACGAAGAGAGTCGAGCCTGTTTTCTTCGCACAGGCGTCAATTTATGCCTAATTGTTCTGCACTCGGTATATTTGTTAATATAAACCACCTGTTGAGAGTGAAACATGTCGACCTTACTTCCGATGTAACCGTTTACATAAAGCTATAATAATACTATACAGTTTATTCTAAAATTGCGTAGAGTGAAACTTTGAAAGCCTGTAGGGCGTAGCACTTCGGGCCAATGGGAATTACAATAGGATTCTGCTCAGGACGATACCTTTCCGACGGTATGCGCAGATTTCTCCTGCGATGCGCACAAGTTGAGAAAGAAGTGGGAAAAGAAACATGCTTGCCTATTAATATACAGGGTGGTTATAAAGTCCCTTCCCCCCTAGTATTTTTCTACAATTTATATTAAAAGTGATTTTCAATGACGGGATTCATTGTATAGGTACATACTCTAACTTTTGTAGTAATTTAAAATTTTGGGAGTTACCTGGGGTCTAAGATGTAGGAGTCAAATTCAAAATTCCTTATGAGAAGCTAGTCATGCGACATGTTAAATAACACTGCCTTTTCCCCCTGAAAACAGTGGTGCAATCTAAATTTAAAAGGGTTATACCGTTTTCAAGATATCTGTAGGTCTAAGATGTAGAAGTCGACTTAAAAATTTTAACTAGAAGCTAGTCATGCGACATATCAAATAACACTGCCTTTCCCCCCTGAAAACAGGGGTGCAATCTAAATTCAAAACGGTTGTACCGTTTTCAAGATTATATCTGTAGGTTTAAGATGTAGGAGTCGACTTAAAAATTTTAACTAGAAGCTAGTCATGCGACATATCAAATAACACTGCCTTTCCCCCCTGAAAACAGGGGTGCAATCTAAATTCAAAACGGTTGTACCGTTTTCAAGATTATATCTGTAGGTTTAAGATGTAGGAGTCGATTTAAAAATTTTAACTAGAAGCTAGTCATGCGACATATCAAATAACACTGCCTTTCCCCCCTGAAAACAGGGGTGCAATCTAAATTCAAAACGGTTGTACCGTTTTCAAGATTATATCTGTAGGTTTAAGATGTAGGAGTCGACTTAAAAATTTTAACTAGAAGCTAGTCATGCGACATGTCAAATAACACTGCCTTTCCCCCCTGAAAACAGTGGTGCAATCTGAATTTAAAAAGTTTGTACACAATATCTTGTCTGTGTATCCCTGGATCACTTTTAATTGTAATTCAAAATATTATTTGAAGATTAGTTGATAATTTGCCTGGAGGAAAAACAATTCCAATTAATTTATCTGTACTGTCAAGATATTATTTTTAATCAAGAATTTACTTCTTTAAAAACCTTAAGTACGGTATTTTGAATTACAATTAAAAGTGATCCAGGGATACACGAACACAATATTCCGTACAAACCTTTTAAATTTAGATTGCACCACGTTTTTAGGGGGGAAATGCAGTGTTATTTGACATGTCGCATGCCTAGCTTCTAGTTAAAAATTTTAAGTTGACTCCTACATCTTAAACCTACAGATAATAATCTTGAAAACGGTACAACCGTTTTGAATTTAGATTGCACCCCTGTTTTCAGGGGAAAGGCAGTGTTATTTGATATGTCGCATGACTAGCTTCTAGTTAAAATTTTTAAGTCGACTCCTACATCTTAGACCTACAGATATCTTGAAAACGGTATAACCCTTTTGAATTTAGATTGCACCACTGTTTTCAGGGAGAAAAGGCAGTGTTATTTAACATGTCACATGACTAGCTTCTCATAAGGAATTTTGAAGTTGACTCCTACATCTTAGACCTCAGGTAACTCCCAAAATTTTAAATTACTACAAAAGTTAGAGTATGTACCTATACAATGAACCCTGTCATTAAAAATCACTTTTAATATAAATTGTAGAAAAATACTAGGGGGAAAGGGACTTTACAACCACCCTGTATAGATAACGTAATAATTTTTTCCCTAGCATAGAGATCTTTTCCCTGGCATAGAGATCTGCAAATATATTTTTTTAATCCCAAAACTAAGGTACTTGCCAAATTTAGAGAAAATTGTAAAAGCCATCTTCGAGGGCAGTGTTTACACATACACTAGTGGAGTGGAGGGGCAAAGGCCCCTAAATGTGAAAATGGTGATGTCTCCAAAAATAAGTTTCAATTTATCACCTCCTTGCAGTATTACGCTAACTTTATTTTTCTCAAGCTGTATTTTTTGTTTGTTTATTTTGTGTTTATCTACTCAAGTTGTTAGAAAGCATCATTAATTAATGGCCCAATGACAAATGGTAACTGGGTCCGGAATCGAACCTTTAAAAAGCTACAAACTTTTCTCAGGATCGATCAGCCAATCTTTGGATTCAAAGGCGAGCACTATAACCACTCAGCTACCCAGCCAGTAGTGTGAACTTACACGTTTATTTTGTGTTTTCTAATAAAATATTTCCTAAGCTTGACGAAACTTTTTGGAGGTATCAAATCAGTAATTTTCTTATAATTTCCCCTGTATTAAAATACAGTAGTCTATTTTGTGGAAAAAAAGAAAAATTATCGCACTTATATACTACCAAACACGGTGAAAAAAGTTTTAACCTTAAACATGTTCATGATGAGTTTAATAAAAATAAATAAAATTGTTCAATACAGCATAAGCCCATTAATACTGTGCACTCCTTGACCCCTGTGTCCCCCATTCCCCCACACTCGCCGTGATCCCCGTGCTCCCGTTCACCTCTCCTGACCCGTGTTTCCTGTACCCCCTATATACCCCTGTATCCTCTTGCCCCCTCATAACCCTGTGCCCTTCATTCTTCTTTGCCCACATGCCCGCAGTTTATTTCCATGGCCCCTGTGCACTCTATGTTCCTCATTCCTCCCCAATGCTCTCCATGCCCAACCAACTTCCGTGCCACCAACATATCTAGTAGGCAACACACCTTGTGCCCCCATTCCCATGCCCCCATACCCCGTGCTCCACGCCCACCATTCCTCCTCATGCAACCTATATCCCCATGCCCCCTAAAACCATGCTCCCTCACCCAGGTACTTTGTGCCCACTGGCCCACCGTTCTTCCCTGTGGTCCCCATGCCCTATATGTCCCCCAAGCCTCCCCCGTGTCCCCATGTCCATCTGCCCCCCGTGCCTCGTGTCACCGACGCCCCTAGTGCCCATTGTGCCTTTTACCCCCTTCTCCGCCACGGGCTTCCTATATTTCCGTACCCCCAACATGCTCCCCGTGGCAACCGTGTCCCCCATGCCCATCTACCCCTTTTGCCACCGACGCCCCCTAATGCTCCTTGTGCCCCCATCACCCCGCCACCACGTGCCCCAGTTCATCCCCATGCCTCCCCAGAGTGCCCCCTATGCCCCCGCACAATCCATGATTTTGTATCCTCATGCTCGCCGATCCTCCCTGTGCCACTGCCCCTTTGTTGCCCATGCCTCCACTGATCCCCTCAGGCCCCCTGTCTCCAATGCCCTTCGTGCCCCCATATCCCCGAACTCCCCTGTACTCCCCGTGGTCCTTTGCTGCTATCCCCGCCGTCCCTCCCCGTCCCTCCGTGCCCTCCTGTGCCCCCCGCCATTTCCCCTATTTCTCCCATGTCTCCCCCGTACCCCCATGTATTCCTCTTACGAAGGTTATCCAATGTTATTAGTTTACATACAAAGATTCAGTCGAAAATAAATAAACACTCAACAAAACGATTCAACTCTTCAACTCTATATATTAATAGCCAATATAAAGTAGTAACTAATAACTAATCGCCATTCACTGAGTAAAGACAATTAACCATTATATCAACCATGCCAACGTCCATGCCACGTCTAAGACAATTTTAACTTTGTTAAATTTTTTTGCTGAATATACCAATCATTCTACTCCTATTTCCTTAATGACATAGATGGGGTCACGAAGATGAAATTTCCTGTGGATCCGTAATCCGTTTATTACTATTAGTCTTCTCCCTTTTTTATAGTGCATTTCCAATTTTAAAAGTTATAAATATGCAGTTATCTTAACTCAAAATATCTGCTCAATAACCAGCTGAGTTTATGATAAAACACTGGAACACCTGCTTAATCACACGTGTAGATCTAAAAATCCTCTTCCCATTAGATTAACATTGGAACTTCAAGGTCCATTGGGGCGAAGCCCAGGTATCTTTTGACGATTCTGGTATTTTTCCTTGCGTCCTTGGCCCTCAAGCTTTAAAATGAGCCATCATACATTACCCTATCTTTCTTCTAACTCGAGATATTTCGTGGGGACCGATTCGCTTACGGAATTATATATATAGATACATGAATACAAATACACCTAATTCAAATTAGAATCTAAGATACTATTGACACGTTGTCAACCCTCAAAACCCACCAACGAGAGAGCCTTCAAAAGAGGGAGGCCTTTATTGGTTTACCATCATAATAACTTGATGTATTTTCTTGTCTTTGTACGCTAGTGACATTGTTTAACTTTTTGATAGGAAACAGTACAAATCCAGGGCATGTTACCGTCTAACATCAACCTGTATTTGAATAATTCATTAATATTCAATTGACAAACGACAACTGAGCTCAGGAGAATCGCACTGGCAATCTCAAGACGTGAAGAGAAATAATATAACCACTCAGTTTCCCAGTCAGTTTATTTCTTACATTGGTTTCAATCACACAGTTTTTTGAAAAAAAAAAAAAAAAAAAAAAAAAAAAACCCCGTCTGGTTTATCCAGCATACAGCCAGTCAGTGAAGTTCACCAGTTCATTCCGTCATAAGTCATAGTCTTATTCGTTGGGAATTAGTTGCGGGATTATAACTTCTAGTTTTATAGGAACTTTATAGTTTTTCTTTGTTGGAAATTCGTAACACCGCATGGAGCACAGTTGTAAAGACAACATTACTCTATAACTTGAAACATTAACTTCATAACCTGTTTAGCTATGGTGATAATTTGTGTGCTGCATTACATTTTTTATCTTTATTTTTACTTTAGGTTACTAACCATGAGAAGCTTAAACAAAACAAAAATCAGCTACAAAGGCAAACAAAACATGTATACAGAAAGATATGTTCTTTGTTAGCAAAGTTACTCTGAACTTTCAAATTCGGACTAGTTCTTTTTAAATATAATGTTGGTAAGTGTATTAAAATATTGGATAGAATGTTTATACAAAGATATTTGAAACTATGTCAAGAATATAGCCTAAGGTTATCCAGAGTATTCTTACACATAAGGCAAGGAAAGGTTTTATGATCCAAACTTTCCATATCTTAACAACATTTCCAGAAAGAACACGTTAACTTAAAAAAAATACACGTATAAATATATTTAGATTTTTTATTTAGTATAAAACCCTCTTCAATCTAGACAATTCTCTTAAACTTATAACAAAATATCAATTAACAATTTAGTGATTCGTTTTAAATTGACTCTTTAGAATATTAATAGCTTAGGATGGTTTGACCCAACGAAAATCGGCGATAATGAATGAAAATCAGTCATTCGGAAGATAATTTATCGGTTACTATCATTACAAAAAAGAATGTTATAGAACCGCTTAAGGCCATAGTCAAAGTTTACCTAAAAAGTAACATAAAAAGTATAAAAATTTTCAAATTAGCAATCTACAAAGTAATATTTTATACAAAATTAAAACTCACCCCCGAACCGCCGGCAGGGATGCAATTATTTTCCACATCGTTCTGCGGAGCCGCAGAAGTCGTCATCAGTAGAACTGTTAATACCAGCACGGAGAAGGTTGTGGCTCGAGACATGACGGCAGACTGGAAACAGAACATCAGAACCTCGCAGTCGCAATCCGCACACAAACCACACACACACACACACACACACTCACACACACACGCACACACGAGGTGTGTGTTGGGAAACAGCGGGACTTCCAGCACATAAACTCAGTTCCCGATGCCTACCCACGTCATGGCTTATCTGGTGTCATTAACGGCCTAATTGATTTGTTGAGGGAAGACACATTTGTTGTGGGATCAGTAACAAGTTGAAGTTACAGGAAAATGCAACACGAAACTTATAGCGTGATAATTGACCGTTTTGTTGTTATATGACTTTGATAGTTTTGCTTAGTTTTATACTTATTACGAAGGAAAACTATAAAAAAGTAGGTGTGGGGGCTCACAAACAACTTGTAGCTTAAAGATATTAAAATGCAATAGACACAAGCAATTGTAGAAAAATAAGCTATACACCTCTATTGGTGGATAATTCTGACATAGATTTACTTTATTTCCTTATTTCATTGTGTACAGATTGGGCTGGTAATCTAGTACCTAGATTTTTTGTATCCAGCCAATCTTAATTCTATCTAAACACACCGTGTCGACAATTGCTTGGTTATACTGATTGCTGACTATACTACCAGTAATTCACAAACTAAGCTCAAAGCCGCTTAACCTCAGTTACATTAAATTATTTAGTGCAAACGTTGTTTGAAATCGAGCATATATATTTCGTTTAGTTCACGCGACCAAATAAGTCAATAAATATTAAATCTACTATATTATATTTTGTCAAATACCACTCGCTCATGTATCAGAGTATCTCCATAACCATAGGGTATAGAGGATTGAAATTGGGCATGGACGTTCCTCTTTGATGAAAAACACTCACTAAGAAACGGTTTTGCGAAATTTCATCAGGTCTCAACCCTAAAGGGTTTCAAAATTTCTATCTAATGTTATTCTTATGGCCATTTTTTTTTTTTTTTTAAGAAAGAACAACAAATCTGAAAACTATGGGACCTACAATGTTAAAACTAGGCATGGGCGTCGTTCTTTGCTCATAGATACTCACTAACGGTTTTGCAAAATTTCATCAGGGCTCCGCCACACATGACTTCAAAATTTTTATCTAATGCTATGCTTACGGACAATTTTTCATACCAATCTAGTGGGATACAACGAATCTGAAAAACTACAGGACTTTTGCTGTTGAAATTTGGAATGGACGTTCCTTTTTGCTCATGGGTCCTCACTAAGAAACGGTTTTGCCAAATTCCAACAGGGCTCCGCCCCACAGGATATCATTTTCATCTAATGTTATTCTTATGGCCAATTTAAAATACGAATCGAGGAAACAACGAATAAGTAAAACCAGATGACGTAAGGGAATCATTTGGAATGGGCGATCCACTTTGCCCATCTGTGCTCACTAAAATACCCTCTTGGAAAGCTCCTTCAGGGCTCCGCCCCACATGACTACGAATTTACTCTAGGGCCAATGGGGTTGAAGTTTAACACGTTTGTTCCTCTTTGCTCTTAGGTGCTTATTAACAAAAGGTTTTTTCAAAATCCAATGCTCTGCTTACACTTCTTCAATGTGTTAATATAATTCTTAAGGATGAAAATTTCGTTGAGCTTTAAAGACATTTTATTACATATAAAATGAATTCAATCACGGGCGAAGCCGTGACGGGCAATAACTAGTCAGTTAACCGTCTAATCCAAATATTGTGACTATCAGTTCTGTTAATCGCCTGTGCTAAAACTACACTTTAGTGCACAGCTGTATGTTAAATCCTCAACCCAATGGAATCTCAATGTACCAAAAATTTTTTAAAATTATTTTATATTTTTTAAAGGGAAAATTTTAAAATTTAATTATGTATAGCGTTTTTAATTTAAGTCCGATTCTCATCAATTTTTTAGGAGAAACAAGTACATACCGAGCCCTATCCAATGACATTAAAAACTTGAAAATCGGTTGAAAATTGAAGGAGGAGTTCTCTCAATAAAAAACCATTTAACCTGTTAAAGAAGAATATCGGTAAGCCTACAGATTACAATTAATTTTCACACTTGAAATTCTTTCTGTGCATGGATGGATCTTTCCTAGTATAACCTTATAATTTCACAAGTTACTAAAATTCCCTAGCCCTAGTACTACCGACAAACGCTTTTTGTAAGAAGCTTACATTGCATTTTTAACAGCATCCTACTTTAGGGCCTACGGCGATTCCGTAATGTTTTGGTTGCACCTGATAGTTTTCGAGTGCACTTTGTTACGCGTATCGGTGTCGTATATTGCTTCACGCTTCGTCGAATGCGGGTAGCTAGTAGCTGGTTAATACAGACCTTGCAACGATCAGTTCCCGGAACGAACTATCGTAATATTGATCTAATTACACATCCACTCTTATGCTCATTGTTCCGGCGACTGTCACCGTTGGAACAGCTATTTATCACCTCTTTGTGTTCTTACACAATGATGCTCCAAGCATGTGCTCGTGGCTTCGTTGGAATGTCAGCAAGTAAACGCTTTCTCCTGTCAAATTATTTATTTCAAATTATGTAAGGAAATGAGTTAAAAAAATTTTATTTAACAAGATTTATTTTGTGTGTTTATCTACGCCAGTGGCATTTTTTAACGTTTTGACGGGGAACGGTCCAAACCCCAGTCTTGTTACCATCTAACATCGACCAGTTGTTAGAAAGCATCATTAATGGCCACTGACAAATGGCAACTGGGTCCGGAATCTAACCTTTAAAAAGCTACTAACTTTTCTCAGGATCGAACCGGCAACCTTTCGATTCAAAGGCGAGCACTGTAACCACTCAGCTACCCAGCATGTTTTTTGGCCTACCATTATATTTGTTGTAATTTAGTAATTTATAAAGCACAAATCTCCGATGTTATTCCGATTGAAAACCACACAAATATTTTATAATTTTAAATATGTATATTATTTTTCTGAAAGTAAGTAGGAAGGCGTCGCGTCGTCACAAAACAACATGTTGTTATGCAGCTCCATAGCCAGACGTGTGATCTGTCTACAAATAATTTTCTTTTATACTACTATATTTAATTATGTGAGCAAAAATTTTCTAAACAAATCGTGAGTGTTTCACAAATTGCAGGATTATGGGCGGGGTCTTAAATTACATCTCAGCCTCAGGGACTAATGACGTAAAGTTTCCTCCAAATTTCGCCTGGGCATTTGAAAAATGTCTGCTCTAGTTCTGGTTTTATTTTTAAACGAGAGGCAGTTGATGACAATGAGTGAAGAAGAAGTCAAACAATATTTTTGTATCATTGTATTACTATAAAATCCACTAGGAGCATTACTAATCTTACAAACTATTATAAACCTCAGGAGAATTTTACTTCCACACTACAGTCCTCACTAACTCATTTTTTAGATTTAGTTCTCACAGCCAGTTTAAGACACCCAACAGTTTTTACATTTGTTCAGTTTGTTCATGTCCGCAGTTAGTCTTTCCGTAAGTGGTGCCCTACAGGTTTTCGCAACGTTTTTAAACTTCGTAAAAATCTCGTTTCCTCATACTAATAACGTTATGCCATATACTGTAGAAGGTAAAATCAGTGGATTAACATGCCATTCAATATTATTTGTTTGTCAAACGGATGACTGCATTGGCATGATTACACAATAAACTATACAGTATATAAAATAATGCCTATATTTGCAACTATAAGAGGATTTTGAAATAACTATTCATAATGTCAAGTTCGTTAACTTATAGCCAGTTATGGAATAGGATGAAATACCCCCGTCGCAGCAGACCTGCGTACTCAGCGAATTTCCAATGGAATTTTGGTATATTTTCTATTACCATATAAAATCCATGGGATGAGAGTATGTAGGTTTGCCGCCATATGGGTTTTGTTGGTAAATATAAGTTAAACCCTACCTAGTGATTGTACATACCAAATTTTATAAGGCTATGGTGTTCTTTTTATTTTCCCCATAAACCCTATAGGGGTGAGTACGTAGGTTTGCCGCCAAATGGGTTTTCTAAGCAAATATAAGTTAAACGCTTCCTAATGAATGTACATACCAAATTTTATCAAGATATGTCAATAAATAAGCAAGTTAGAAGGTTTTGTTGATTTCCCATAAGAATAACATGAAAAACATACTTTTTGGATTTTCTCCATAACCATTTAAGCTGGGTAAAAAATTCAAAATACTAGATTGTTTGTTTTTTTAAGCTCTTTTAAATGGTTTAAGTTAAAATTGTTGAATTTTCTAAATAAAAGTAAAAAAAGCCAAAAACCCATTTTTAACCCTTTTGAAACCCCATAAAACCCTGTTCCCATGGTCCGATCATTCTGGTTCGCGAACTCAACCTAGTAGACGCTGGCTTACATCCCTGTACCGAATTTCATCAAAATCGGAGGTTCCGTTCAAAAGTTATCGTGTTAACGGACACATAGATATATATATATATATATATATATATATATATATATATATATATATATATATCAATTTGAACGAACGGTGTTTTTGGCTTCTAGGGACCTCAAAACGAAAAAGTATCATGGTCCCGGGCTTAGGTCTTACCGTGACTACTACCGTAATAGCGTATTCCCTATAGGGAAATTCGCTAAAATTAATCGTGTCCCCATTAATCTTTTAATTAATTTCACTTAAATGAAGACCAAGAATTTACTTTTAATGTCGGCTAAGTTTTTTCTTGCCGCTGTTTACTTTACGATGGAGGGTAAAGTTTAAAGTTTATCTTCAAAATCTTACACTTAACAAGTTCTGCACCAAAAACGCTGACGAATGTCGGAGCAAAGTTTTAAATGGAAATTAATAATTTTAATTTTGGGTTTTCTCATTAACCTTATCTTCATCTAAAAAGTAACATAAAAGACCAATTTATAGAAATAAGACAAAATGTAAAGATTAAAAAGATGTAATTGCGTTAAAGGCGTTTTCATACCCATAAAAAACTTACTAAACTAATCCTAAAAAATTCAGATTTTTCTTATCTCTGGAAACATGAAAAATAATACTATACATTGTTCGTTGCTATATAACCTAAACCAATCTACACCAAACTACTTGTTAGAGCTTAGTAGGTACTAGAGAATGGTAAGTCCGTTTGCGTTTCAGCTTATAAAGTTCTCGCATTAGAGTTAGATAGGTTCATTCACGAGAGAATGAAGGCACATTAATGTAATGAGAAAAACTCGGCCCTCAACATTTTATGGCACTCAATGAGGTAACTGGTGACAAGGTAACTCTTGACCACACACCAGAGTCTTATTGTCACATTATGAATGTTTAAGATGAATTTATTTATCTGTTAGTTCAACGGATTTATTTGTCAATACTTATTGGATTTTGAAGATAGCGGTCTTGTACTGAAAAATACTACAAATCTACATTTTTAAGGAAAAAGGGGGTTAAATTGATGAATCTTCAAGTCATATTATTTAGAAAACTACTTTGTAGAATAGAAAATGTTTATACCTTCAGCGCGTTACGAACATTTAATAGCCCATTAAAAAATTACAGTTAGATTGGACAAATCACTTACTAATGGGATAGTTTCCCTGCAGCCACCACATGGCGGATGTTCGTCGTCCACCAATACCGGATATTGACCGTGGGGTCAACAATGTGTGATACCAGCGACAAGGTCTCTTTCCGGGGCGAGGCGTCACGTCGCGTCGGTATGCCGCTTGGACACACTGTATACTGGCGTGAGTTTCTTCTGAATCTTGGTTAAAGATACTACTAAAAATCAGTTTTGTACCAAGTGTAAACTTGGCGTCTAGCAACAGAACATCTGTCACTAGAGACAAAATCTTCTAGCTAAATACCACCGGTACAGTTTCTCCTACTGAGACAATCTTCTGGCTACCTTCTATACTATCTCCTACTAACACTATCTTGGGGCTGAATACTACTCTCTCTCCTTACTGAGATAATGTTCTGGCTACATACTACACTCTCTCCTTACTAAGATAACCTTCTGGCTACATACTACACTATCTCCTTACTGAGAATCTTCTGGCTACACACTACACTATCTCCTTACTGAGAATCTTCTGGCTACACACTACACTATCTCCTTACTGAGAATCTTCTGGCTACACACTACAGTATCTCCTTACTGAGAATCTTCTGGCTACATACTGCACTCTCTCTCCTTGCTGAGAATCTTCTGGCTACATACTACACTATCTTCTTACTGAGAATCTTCTGGCTACATACTGCACTCTCTCTCCTTGCTGAGAATCTTCTGGCTACATACTACACTCTCTCCTTAATGAGAATCTTCTGGCTACATACTACACTCTCTCCCCTTACTGAGAATCTTCTGGCTACATACTACACTCTCTCCTTAGTGAGAGTCTTCTGGCTACATACTACACTCTCTCCTTAATGAGAATCTTCTGGCTACATACTACACTCTTTCCCCTTACTGAGAATCTTCTGGCTACATACTACACTCTCTCCTTAATGAGAATCTTCTGGCTACATACTACACTCTCTCCCCTTACTGAGAATCTTCTGGCTACATACTACACTCTCTCCTTAGTGAGAATCTTCTGGCTACATACTACACTCTCTCCTTAGTGAGAGTCTTCTGGCTACATACTGCACTCTCTCTCCTTGCTGAGAATCTTCTGGCTACACACTACAGTATCTCCTTACTGAGAATCTTCTGGATACATACTGCACTCTCTCTCCTTGCTGAGAATCTTCTGGCTACACACTACACTATCTTCTTACTGAGAATCTTCTGGCTACATACTGCACTCTCTCTCCTTGCTGAGAATCTTCTGGCTACATACTACACTCTCTCCTTAATGAGAATCTTCTGGCTACATACTACACTCTCTCCCCTTACTGAGAATCTTCTGGCTACATACTACACTCTCTCCTTAGTGAGAGTCTTCTGGCTACATACTACACTCTCTCCTTAATGAGAATCTTCTGGCTACATACTACACTCTTTCCCCTTACTGAGAATCTTCTGGCTACATACTACACTCTCTCCTTAATGAGAATCTTCTGGCTACATACTACACTCTCTCCCCTTACTGAGAATCTTCTGGCTACATACTACACTCTCTCCTTAGTGAGAATCTTCTGGCTACATACTACACTCTCTCCTTAGTGAGAGTCTTCTGGCTACATACTATACAATCCTTACTTACATACTATGGAATCCTTACTGATTCCACCCCTCAGGCCACCTTCTTATTACATACACTGTCTCCTACTGAGGCTGTCCTGTTTCTGAATACTACACTCTCCCCTTACATATATTATCTTCTGGCTACATACTACACTTTTCTCCTCTGCGTAGTTAGTTGATTAATGATGGTCTTAGTCCATGTGAAATGTTCTATGTCATCAGGAACCTTGCATTTCTTTTGACAAAAAATAATAATATTTTTTATCCAATTAAAAGTTTTACATTGTATATGGACTATATATAGTGGCTTACAGGGCAAAAGCCCCTGATCATAAATTTAAATTGTATAGATCATGGTGGATTACCAGCATTACAAAATATTGGAAATATTATTTTATCATTCATAATATTTTATCGAAATCGTCAGCATAGATCATACTATTTTAATGCTATCAGGTAGACCGGAGCCTAAAATAAAAAAGGAAAAATCAGGTGTCAATTAGTTAATTTTTTAAAGATTAATATCATTCATGGTGGATTTTTTAGCCATATATCACCAGAAAATATGTTCTTATAGTACTGTTATAGTCCTTTTTTTAAACCTGATCCTTCTAGGGAGAGATGGTGGTGGGGGTTTGTTTATCTTTGCTAATATCTCATTGGCTGGAGCCCAATGATGATTTTTTTGTTTTTTTGTTGTTTTTGTTTTATTTCACTGTTGCATACCAGCTGGTAATTTTACATTACAACATGCTGTGGATCAGTTTTACAATATTATTGGTAGCAGTTGTTTTTTGATCAGTTTATTTAAGAACAGTTACTTTTTTTAACAAGGAATAGGTTTGGCTTTAAAATATGACAGCTCACTAGGAGTTACTGAAAGACATTATAACATATTCTAAACGTTATTTGAGGAAATCTGATATTCGAACATGTTTGTCACGAGTTTAAATGTTTTGTTTACATATTAAATCCCTCTCCCACCCCAATATTCTCGTGAAGGATCAGGTTTAAAAAAACGGACTATAGTATAAGTAGTAGTAGTATAGGTGGTTATTCATATCTAGTGGATCATCTTCACTCATTGCAATCATCTGGCAATAGTTTCATTACCAAATCAAAACACATGTTTTAATGTACACTAATCAGATGATTAGTGACATTATCCTCCCATCATCCTACAATTTGTGAACTGTTCACAATTTAGCCCAAACAATTTCGCCTACAGAATTATATAGAAGATTAAATTTATCATTATCTTTCCTCAAGGAGACCAGCGTTTCCAAATTTGAACTAGAATTACATGCAGTAACACTATACAAAAGTGTTGTCTTTTGCCCTAGCAGACAGTGAAATGTTTTTCTGATATATGATATGACATAAGCCAATGCAGTTTTCCCCATGTCTTCCTTTAATGAATGTCTCCAAAGAAATTTTAGAGGGAACTTCTTTGGCCTCTCTATCATGTATTTGCTAAGGCACATTTGGATGGAGAATACTTATTACAGACATTACATACATACAGCCTTAGAAAATTTTTGCCTCCCCTCTCCAACAAACCACAAAAATTATGTCCATGAGTAGTGAATGAATATTTATCAAATATGAACATGCACTCAAAATGTAAATAAAAAATATAATGTTCTAAAATGTTCTGACGCACATTTTTATGCTTGTTCTCGTAATTTACTAAGAATCTCTTGTCCTTTGTGGAGAATCCGTCTGACTGATTGTTTTATGTCGGGGATGTTCGGAGGGGGTGTCCTGTGGTCCTTCTTGACGTGGTGGATTTCTTCACCCTCAGGAAGTTGCCAATACTTCACAGTTAGGTACTAAAATAATACGTGAAGTCCATCTGTAAATTCTAAACATATGTTTGATTTCAACTAAAACGCTAGGTAGATGAGAATGTCATAGGGCTCGCCTTCTAGGTTGCCTGTTCGATCCCAACAAAAGTACCAAACTGTAACCTATGTACCGTAGCTTTTTAAAATTACGAAACTGGAGCTAGCTGCCATTGGTTGTTTGGTTATTAATTAATAACCTTCTCTAAAGAAACAGCTCGTCTACAATAACAGAGCTACACAAGCTATCACACTCATGCAACACCTACAATGTATTCGTATATATTTTTAGGGAGATTCGGGAAAAATGGCCACACAGGTGGCCAGCCTGTAGTGCGGGACTCCCTCAAAAACGAGTATACCCACTAATAACCTCCTCTACTCTTTAGGGATCTAGCCTGGAATTGTTTGTCACATTACATCAGGCTACGCCTAAACTAAGCCCATTGGGCTCACTCCTTGCTTGACCAGCGGCACGGTCAGGGGACCTGGCCACCTAGCGGTCCAGATTAGTATTTTTTCTAAGGAGTATATATTCATATTTATTTGGTTTGGTGTTTTACAAAATGATTAAGTGAAAGGAGTTTACACTAGTTGGAATAACCATGGCGTCACTAATATAGCTATTTGTGTATTAAGAGCGTAACGTACGTAATTGCCACTCGAGAATTGTAGATGGCTACGGGAAGCGTCAGCTGAGTGCGGTCAAACAATTCGAGAGCGGCAGTGACTATTTGCGCTCGTAGGCTAATACACACGAAATTTTTCCTACCAACATAATTAACACAGATTAAATGTTTTATTGTATACATAAAATGTAATTTAGATTATGTTTGGTTTTTTTTGTTAGAACACACTGTTAACTAGTAAACATAACCTCAAAAAAAGCAATAACTAAATGACAACAATGACCAACAGCTGTTGCATGGTTTGTAACAGCTGACTTTAAATTGCTGTTTGATTTAGCGTGCGGTAAAGTACATTGCCGCTCTAGAGCGGAAAAGAAACTGAAACCGGAAATAAACTGCTTTGCGTAGGGTTTACAGGTGTGGCAATGTGATTATTTCCATGCAGTGGTAGGAAACATACTTTATACTAATCAGACTGTCATCAAGAGCTGTCATCGGCTTCAACAATATCGTCAATACAAGTTTTAATAGACTGTTACTAACATTCGATGAGTAAATACGGCGATTCTTTGAACACGTGGTAGTGACATTGTAGTATCGGTAGTAGCCTCGACAGTCAGGGTATGAGGGTGGCAGGGGGCAGAGAGAGAGGGGTGGATCGATATGGTACAGAGGAGAGAGCAAGAAGAGAGACAGTAAGGCCGATGCCTGCATACTGTGCTGACGCGACGCGGCGCGTGTGTAAGTGAGTGTATATACCTCAACAGACCGGCTGTATAGGATATACACTAACAGGTATATATGCTTTAATTGGCTTTATTATGGTGGCAACACTTTATTTGTCACGGATAACAGTGTATCTTTATTGGTTTATTTGATAATGCCATAAAAGTTACGAGGTCGAAAAACTCTTAGGGAGTTAAGGGTTGGAAGATAAACATCACTTTTGATTTCATTATAACAATTTTATAATGAAAAACGAAGTCATCGAGAGGTCAATAAAAGTTTTTTAACTATTATATAATGCCAAAAAAGATTACTTTCTATGCCTTAGTAAAAGTACAGTTTTTAACATATGATTTAATAACATATTGATAACATTAATTCTTTTTTCTACCCATTTTAATACAACACTGGTCATTCAAATGGAGGTATTAGTACTATAATGGGCACGTAATAGTCAATCAATCGACTGATGAGTCGTTGCATACAAAAATAATAACAATAAAAATGTTTAATATCCCACAAACGGATTGATCTATTTGAATGCAATTTTAATATAGGCTTATGTTGTTAATATATGTTGACAGGATATTTGTCCGGAAGGATTAAATGTATTAACTGTGAAAAGCCGAAAATACGATACTGCAGCATATTACTTACTAAATTCCAGATGTGTACAGTAACTGTTCGGAACTACTATTTTGGGAGTAGAGTTTATTCTGTAAGAATTGTTGTTAGTTAAAATTTTATGCCCTATTAATAAAAAATCTGTTTTAGAGGATTAATTTTTACAAAAAAAGAAGAGCTAAAACACACATTGGTGTTACGTTTTCAAAATAAATTATTTCAAAGATCAATAGCCACTTGTTGCTTAAGACTCTGCTTAAGACTCAACTGAGGGGTGCAAAAGTTTATTTTATTGTAAATTATATTGAATCAAAGAAGACTTGGATTCAGTTAGGGCCATCAATAACTAAGTTAAATCTTATTTACTTGATTTACAACGTGATCAATATAAATTATATTATCAAACAGTAATTACTAAATAAATGTGTATTAATTATTTATCGTTCGGAATTACGAAAAAGTAAACCATGAATATAATGAGGGAGTTTTCATGTTTCTTCAGTTTGTTTAGTATTTTATACATATAGGATAAATGTTGTATTGTAAATGCAACCAAATAAAGATTTTGTTTAAAAAAATTGAACATAACACTTATGCCGTTACTGTTACCTTTTTGTAATAACGATAATTTAAAGTAAAGAAAATATGAAATGGCAATTTTTTCTCATCTAGATAAATTTCATAGTTCTTTTCTGGGCATGAAGCTGATAAACACCTTAGGATAGGACTTCCTACTGTCTAGTCTATACACTCACAATAGTTGGTTATGTTCTGGAGCTGCTATTCTACCTAACCCCACAAAATCCCAAACTAAGTTCACAAAACCCTAAATTAAGTTCACAAAACCCCAAACTACGTTCACAAAACCCCAAACTAAGTTCAATAAAAACACCAAACTAAGTTCACAAAACCCCAAACTAAGTTCATAAAACCCCAAACTAAATTTAAAAAAGAACCCAAAGTAATAAAAAAGGCTTGAGTTAAATAAACTACTGCTGAAAAATATTGACTTCTTTGTTTCTGTTAATTCAAAGTTGCAGCTAAGTACTTTTCAGAAATGGACGAATGTATAGCAAAACATATTACATAGCACTCTCAAATAATTTAAATAATTTTTGAGGACCTAGAAAGTGCAGAATGTTGGGTTTAATTTGGAAGCCTGATTATACTCGTGCACAACGTCATCAACTGAATATAAATTAGAAAAGTTTGAAAAAGTTACAAAGAAATCTAATTTGCGATTTCTTTCATCTCCCCCAGCCTCAGTAATTAAGGATGCCCGATAATGACATTCGCATGATGATGAGATCCGTTGCAAATAACTATTAAAATAACTTCTTAATGATTCTTAACAAAAAAAGTGTTGGTCAGTGTATAGTCCCCACACTGTATTGGTAAACTAGAACAAGAGTAGTGCAATTGTTACTCGTCATCGAGCAATTTTGTTTCATACAATTGAAAAGTTGCATTCAAATCTAAATCAATGAAATCCGACCAATCAAATATTGTGAACATCAGTGATCACCAAACACTACAGCTGTACTTTAACAGATGTTTAAAATGTTCAACCCAAGGAATCTAAAATAATAAAGAGAAGGTGGGGGTCAAAACAAGCAACATTTCTATGCACCAGGTGTTCTTTTGCACCTATGACGTCACCATTTACTTATACTGATAATGATAATAGTTAATTATAGTGCAAAAAACATCTGGTTCATAGAGGGCGTTGCATGTTTTGACCGCTACCTTGTCTTTATTTATTATTTTAGATTCCTTGGTTCGACCCAAACCAACAAAAACCCCTTAGCGTATTAAATAGTATAGATTCTCAACAAAAGAAGTGTTGGTCAATGTATAGTCCGCACACTGTATTGGTAAGTTAGAACAAGATATTTTATATGATATCCTAAAACGTTTTTAGAATAAATTGACCATAAGTAATGTGTTTCCAGTGTTTTAATTTTTTAGATACAACAATAAAACCAGCAAAACATAATTCCTTTATTGGAATAACAACAATTAATATAATCACTTTCCAGTACACACCCAATTAACTTTATACCTTTATCCATGCACAATAAAACTACAAATTACTAACAAATTGAAAAGTAATACTGATACACCAGAAAATTTAAAAAGTCCCTTGCGTCAGCACCAATAGTGGAACAGGGAGGTCTGGAGAGGCTTGCAACGAGTATATAATGGCCTCAAACCATCCTCCAACGCATCCTTATTAAACCAAGATTGAATCTGGAGCAGAGCTTTTACAGTTGGACGTCTTGAAATTTACAATTTCCTTCGAAAAGTAAATTAGGCATAATTTTAGGTATGAGTTTAATTTTACTAAAAATTCAATGTGATTATAGAGTAATTTCTGTACTCCTTCCAAGCAACCTGTATAGATACGTTAATTTTTTCAGATTTTCTTTTTTATTAATGTAACAAGGAAAGAAAATAAAAATTCATATAAAACATTGTCGTTACTTACAGTTTATTTTATAGTACATTTTTCCAATGACACGAATTAAATTGCAATTAAAATTACAAATAACAGAATTGCTTCCTTTTATACCTCGTTAGTCATGGAAGCATATATACAGTTTAACACTGATGTGCATGAGTGACCATATCCTATTAAATTCTTTCAGTAATAAAGTACATACTGTTATTAAGTACAAATTTATTTAATTTCCCAGCCACCCTTGATAGATCGTTTTGTTTGTAACTTTATCAATACTGTAACACTAATTAGAAGATGGCATAATTAGATGCATAATTAGATTGATAATTAGATGCATGGCATTGTGATTGTTTTTAGAGTGAATATTTGCTAAAGGCATATTAGGGAAGGAGCGAAATATTTTACCGCAAATAAGAATTTAAAATTATCGATAGTGGACACATTTTTGTTATAAATCCGCTTTCAATGAAATCGGTCTTGCTGTATAGCTGTAAAAAATTGTCGCGATAAGATTTAATAACAATAAAATTAAGTATAACGAAAACGTCTACATTCTGGTTTAATCAATTTTTAATGGTATAGGTTAACAAAAAGATCTTCCAGTAATTATGTTGATTTGTGGCTTCTTCAAGAATTTTGCATTATTAATCTATATCTATAAAAGAGGGTGTTGGTATATGTATGTATTTGTAATCGAAGGACTCGGAAACTATTGGACCGTTTGCAATGAAACTTGGCATAGGCCTATATATGGAAAATTCCATGGAGAAGGTTTCTAAGCCATTAGTTTTTTTATAGCCCTTAGGGCTTAGCCCCAGGACCGTCATAAACGTACCCATGTCAATTCTTTTTCTTTAAGGTTTGACTTGAGTTGTTTATGAACACAACATATGGAAAAAACCTTTCTTTGTAATTGATTCTAAGAGCTGTTTTCATTTTAAGTCTAAATAATTAGGAGAATTTCTCATGAAAAGTATATTGGGGAAGTTGGTAAAAAAACTAGAGAATACCACACCCTGGCGGTGAGTGAGCTATAAAACGAGCTCACCTGAAGGGCAAAAATTCTTCACGTTGGCATCGCAAAGCATGCCGGGTAGCAGCTAGTTAATTGTAAATTTGTTTTTTATTTGCAAGTAATTCTTCTTCCTCCACAAGATCAACATTGGAACCTTAAAAGCCTGTGGGGCGTAGCCCTATAGTTCGATGTGAATTAAAATGGGATTCTGCTCATCTACAGGACTATACCTTTGTAACGTATGCGCAGATTTCTCCTACAATGTACAGAATCTGAGAAAAAAGAAGGAAACGAAACATGGTTGCCTATCAACATTGACTTTGAGATAGATAGATTACTTTAGATGTATAACATTAAAAACAAATTTAAAATTGTAATGCAACCCTTATATGAAAAGAAAACGTTCTTTACATCATTCTGCACGAAAAGTGGTTGCATTTTTAGATGGAGTCTAAAAAAGGTTGATACGTTCATACTGTACTTAACCAAAACTAAATCTGCAAAGCACTAGTTTAAAGCTTTCTGTTCTTTTCACCCTCTTGAAATTTCGCGTTAATGCCCCCAGAGGCGTCAAAATTAGATTACAAATTTTAACTCTTTTAAATTAGGGTAATTTTACATGCCATTAAGTAAATTGTCGTTTGTAGCTTGTCTCGAAAATCTTAGAGCTTAAAGGTGTTAGCTTAGTAACATGATCTTGCCTTGGAATAGATCTATTTCAAGACAGCCTATTTTCGACCAAATCATCATTGATATTTAATTATCAAGGATAAACTACAAACGAATTCGTAATGAAAACCCACGAAATAATTTTGTAGAATCTACAGAACTATAAAAAAGAATTTTGCACATAAACATCATAGTTTTGTAGCATTTGTCTATATGTGATGAACTGAAAATTACATCATGACTTCTAATTACCCGCAACAAAGTCTGATTACCCGGTCTGTTAGGACGCACACAGGAAGGTCAAATGACGTAACATAGCACAATCCCTTTGTTAATTATTTCAACCCCTCTGTTGGACAGTTTAGTTGCTTGACAACACTCATGTAAAACATATTTGAGGTCGATTGTAAAAATGTTATAACACACTGTATTCAGTTTTGAAATGAGCCTTTAGGGATTTAGTTATGATTGTTGCAACTCTATTGAACTGTAATCCTAATGGTCCTTATAATAAAAACAATTTATTTGAGGATTTCTTTTTGTGGTAGGTTTTGCATATATCTTTGAAAATTTCATAAGAGATATTAGTAAAGTCAAATCAAATTATAAACATTGATTGAATTATAATACAGTATAAATGTTGCTTGAAATCGAGCAGTTTAATTAATAAAGCTTATATTTAAACCTAGACTCTTTGCTAAAAATGTTACTCTTAGTCCTAACTTAATTACTCCCCTTCAATCCAATATTGTGATTATCAGTACACAAAATTTAATTTATTTTCAGCTACACATTAACAGATATTTAAATGCTCAATTCAATCGCAATGTTATTCAAAGAAGAAAATGTTCAAAATTCAATTTTGGATAGCGCTTTTATATTAAGTCATATTTTCATCAATTTTTACTACAGACCAAGCCCTATCCAACGACAACAAAAACTTGAAAATCAGTTGAATATTGTAAGAAGTTCTCTAAAAAAACATTACCTTATTAAATAAGTATTGATATAGGTACAACCGTTTACTATTTTGAATTTTTAACCTGGCTTAACGACTTACGGAGACAATCCATAAATATGTTTTAAATGTTATTCTTATGGGAAATCAACAATTCTCCCTATCTCACTTATTTATTGACATAAATTGATAAGATTTGGTATGTAAATTCTCCAGGTAGGTGTAATTTATATTTACTCACAACACCAATATGGTGGTCAACTTACATACTCACCTCCATGGGTTTTATGGGAATAATAAAAAACACCAGAATTAGATAAAAATTATCATGTACCTGCACTGGGAAGGAGTTATCGTCTAATTGCTAACAAAACCTCAATGTCAGCAAACCTTCATCCTCAAGCCAATGATGTATATATGTGGGAAATAAAAAATACCAAATTCCATCGGAAATTCGCTGAGTACGCAGGTATGCTGCGACGGTGGTATTTTATTTTTATTATTTTTTTCGTTTAGCAAGATGAGCAAGTCATAACTATGGGTTTGAGTATCAACTGGACTTGGTAACAGAAAGTCCTCCAGGGCAGCGATCAGTTTCCTCCATTAGCACCCCTTCCTGTCTTGTCGGAGTTGGGTCTCGAGGGTCCTTCCCCCCAAAACACAACTTCGAAATCGAATTACTCATATTTGAAACATATACACAATGAGCTTTTCAAACTATGATTCTTAAACTTAATCTAGTACATTTTGAGTAGCATCTTTCTCTGATATTGAGTTTCGGTGTTTTTAAGTATATTTGAAAATTATATTGGCGTAGGCCTACTTTAGCAAAATGACGTAAACAAACATATTATTGCA
Organism: Neoaliturus tenellus; assembly: GCA_030545055.2. Taxonomy (NCBI): domain Eukaryota; kingdom Metazoa; phylum Arthropoda; class Insecta; order Hemiptera; family Cicadellidae; genus Neoaliturus; species Neoaliturus tenellus. Next base: position 259,625,706 of record CM061533.1, on the reverse strand, counting down.
TTTTCCGATGTTTCAAACAAAATTAAAAAAAATATGGATTGAAATCAGAACGTCTACGAAGGTTCTGGAGACAGGAGAGACTGTTGTACCCAATTTTCTTTCTCTTTTTTCCATCATCGAACGTATGAAAAAGTTCTTAATTAATAGTTTTTCCATTCAATTTTCCCTAGAACTTCTTTTATTCATAACAGAGATTTAAATAAAAAGTACCAGGTTAACCGAGCCTTGCTCGTTGGTTTTTATTCACTTTTGTTATAGTGTCAAGGTAAAAGAGCAATTAAATTTCCACCAACAACCAACTATACCTCTTCACAGTTAACAGCTGTTTCAAAAAGTCTGCTTAACATTAATGTTTCTTCCTTTTTGTTTACATTTCGTTGTTATTTCGTTACCAAAATAGCAACCCATAAGACTAATGTTAAAAATTACAATTTTAAAACTTAATTTTAGACCAAATTCGATTTTTTCTGGGGTTGAGGCTGTTTCTAAACTTATTTTTGGGCCAAAACACTCTTTAATGCAAACTTTAAGCAAAATCTAACAGCTAGATTTCGAGATCATGGAACACACATCCTTTCAGATATTCCTCGTATTATAGTATAGGATAGGATATCGAAAATCTGTAAACATGTTAATACCAATGTAGATGGTTAACTGTTTTCTTAACCCGTAAAAGCACACCAGATAGCATATCAAGATGAAAAATGGTTTCATGAATTTTCTCTCTAAAGGCCACCAGCAGAATAGTTGAGGGAAAATCAATGATTCAGCAAAAAAGGTAAACAGCTGCAGTAGGGCCCGAGGCGGAGTGCCCCGCCGAACAATACCTCAGTTTAATCTTTCGGAAAACTACTTTCCGAATGGAATAACAGAAATGTCGAGATCGATTTTTGCCATATATATATTTTTTTTATTTCAGTGTGACAGTAAATCTTATATAAGTGATATTAAATTCAATTTAATCATCAATTAAGAACTTCTATAGGACAACGGTGTGTTTGTTAATATGTTCAAGGATTACTCAAGAAATATAAGTTAAAAAAAGTTTTAAAAATTGGCTCAATGAATAAGTTTAAAAAATTGTATTTAAGATGTTTTAATACCGTTTAATTGCTATTGACTTTCAGGGTTTAAGAACAGATTTTCCATGTAATTCGAGACAAAATTGACTAATGAGGGGGAGAGTGAGTGGAGCGAACTAGATAGTCCTACAGGGATACCGAGAAAAATCAGGTTTTCGGATACAGTTATTTATTTTTAATACAAAAAATATACTTGACTTTCTAAATAAACACTACAATTTTGGCAAAACAAAAAATATAATTTGGCCAACTGTGTTCACAAATTTATGTCGGGTTTTCATTTTACATTTTTTTGTATTTTACATTGTTTTTAATATGTAAATAACCACGATTAAGAATAACCATGTTAAAGGACATATCTTATCAAGCAATTTTCGTGTCAAGAAAGACTGAAGATCAGTTTGTAAATTAAGAAGTATTTAGTATCACTGACCATACAACTAGCAAAGCAGTCTGGTTATTTCCAACTGCTTGGTTTGCATTTTGTAGCTTTAATTTCAAAAAAAAAAAATCATTCAGGCAATTGATTTATTCACTAAAATTTAAACTAAAAAAAATTGTAGATAAATAATAAGTTTCTAAACTGTAACCACAGACTTTCGTTCGTTATTCATCGGACCTTATCAAATAAGGTGTCGGATTTATGAATTTTTCATGAACCTTTTTGGGAACGGAGAATGAGTAAACAAAGTCTAGTTAAGCTGAGTGTTTTGTCGGTCTTTGGGGTTTTGTTGACTTACACCATTAGAAAAAATCTACAATCTTAGTGATAAAGCAAAAGGAGTTACAAGTTAGTTAATTAAGAGTTAAATAATGAAAAGTGTGTATTTGAGCTTAAAAAGTCACTGCGTTTTGTATATTTAATAGTATTTTAAAATTTCCTCCTATGGAAAATGATATTTCTATAGTAGACACATTTTTCAAGAGGACCCAGAGTCCAATTTAAAAAAAATTAAAATGGTTTTATGTTTCATATTGATTCTGCATTGCATTAAAATTCGCACAAATTTACCAATTTGTTGTATAATCATTACTGAAAAATATTCGAGTAGTTTCTTAGTTGAAATGAATCCTACAAATTATAATAGGGTTTCTTTACATTACAATGTATAGTAGTTAGATATGTATTTGTCTGTGAAATGATTTATTTCTAATTGGCTATAAATATTTATTAGCATAAAATTGAGGTCTTATAGCATAAATTTTATAAAAAGTGCACTTTTTAGTACTGTAGGCCTACTATTTAACAGATTAAAATACCCGATTAAAGCTTGGAAGTACGCTTAAGCATAAACTAGGCAAGGTATTTTTAGTGATATCATGTTAAAATATAAACAAAATAAAGTTATTGAACGTCAATCATAAACCATCGTGTCATAAAAATTTACCTATAGTCTTTTCCAATTAACAAACATATGTTTATATTTATTTATTATTAGTAAGTTGACATGTTACAAGTAGTGGGGTTTGGTTACTTTCAAAACGGAAGTCGTGCCAATTGCCAGCCGCTGCCGGCCAGCTGCCATCGGCCAGCTGCCAAATCAGTCGCTGCCGCCATATGCCATGCCATATAGCTTTAGGTGGGGAGAGGCTAAATCAAATGAAGGGGTGGAGAAGGGGTGAGGAGATGGTGTTAATTTTTGAAGTAGGAGTTAGTGTATAAAGGAGAGGGGATAATTGCTTCAAGGTCATATGGAGGGGGTTTTAAAAAAGACTGAACTTTAAGAGTTCAGTTTATCGGTGATCATCATACAGGTCAGTCGAAACCGACAAGGGATTGAAGAATAGCTTCTACATCATTTATTGTTGTAGAAGATACATCTGGAACTTGTACAGGGTTCTGAGGAGTTGTTGAAGTTGAATTTCTAGAAGGATTTTCCCTTGGATGAGTTGTTGATGATATTTCATGAACTTGAACATTTTCTTGGTTGGTTTCCATTATTATTGTAGTGTGAATTAGAGTGGAGATGTTGTTAGCTGAAGAGCATAGAAGATAATGAAGTAGGAATTATTGTCGGGGCCCTTATATAGGGAATGGTGGGGGTAAAATAAAAAAACTTGTTGAACACAGTCGATAGGTGTAACAAGTTCTAAGTTATTTAAGTGTAACATAGAACGTAAAATGTCGTAAATAACACTATCATCAACATTAACCTGAGAAGTTGTTGAACAGTATAATGGGTTAAAACTGTACTTCTTCCTAACTCTATTTAAATTAGTTTTACACTTTGAAATTGAAGGTTTAGAAGTACTTCGTAATATGTGTTGTGTTCGCAAAAGCTTTAATTTTAAACATTGTGCAGTCATTATAATCGATGTGTTAAGTTCAGAAGTTAAAAGAAGACTGAGATATAAAATGAAGTGTAAAAGAAATTGAAACAGAAAGCCAGAGTAGTAATTTTATAGGTTAGAATTTACAAAGGCTATTTCATGGATAATTCTAACCTCAAACCTAGTAAGTGAAGTAGTCATAACATAAAACTAACGAGAGATGATGACCGAGCGGATGCGAGGCAATGAATGTTTGTAGCGAAATAAACTACCCACCTTTATAGAGGCAATAACTCCAGCCAGATGGCGGCAGATGGCAAGCAAATGACTGGTTGACCGACTTTCACTCACTTGAGTAGTAAGAGAAGTAGGGTTCTGTGTCTATCCCTACTCCTTGGGGTCAATGACCGACCGGAAAGGTCAATGACCTCCCCCCCCCCCCGAAAAAATGGAGCCCCCCCCCCCCCCCCCCGAAAAAATGGAGCCCCCCCCCCCTTCCCCTACTCTTTCCCCCACTCCTTCCCCCACTCTTCCAGGTCAATGGCCGGTCACCACCGGTTGTTGACTTTATGTGGTGAAACCAGACTAAATATGGCAGCTGCCATGGATAATTCTAACCTCAAACCTGCTGCGCATGCAACGAGTTCTCCGGATCGGAATAGTGACTATGCTATTGCGCATGCGCCTAGTCCTGTATTACTCACTTTAGCGCTACTGCACATGGATAATTCTAACCTCAAACCTTGGTTTTGCGTTGCTGTGCATATGCTGCTCCCCACTCCTTTGCCTTCCTTTTACACTGCTGCGAATTGGACTGGATTGAACACTGTACTGGAGTGAAACAACTTCCCCCACTCCTTGAAAACCCGAGGAGCGATAGGAGCTATATGTTTGCTTCAGTCGCCAACAAACTTTCATAGCGAAAGGTTGTTGGCGACTCAGGAAGAAGTTTCAAATATATAGTAGGCCTATATATATTTGAACTTCTTCTACTATGTTGCGTTTTTTAATGCAATGTGGTATGTGTGTGTGTGTTTAGTTGTAAGGTGTATTTAATTTAAGAAATAATTTGCGCATTGCGATGTTAGTTATAAGTTGGGTTTAGCATTAAGGTGTATTAATTTTTAAGAATAATGATGGTATTTAGCATTAAGGTGTATTAATTTTAAGAATAATGATGGTATTTGGTTGTGTTGAATTATTTGGTTTTTAATAATGATGTGTTGGTACTACTAATTTATGTTTGTTTTGTGCATTTGTTTTGCCTTACAGCTAGATGTTAGGGGGTAGATTAACTGTAAATTCAGAAGTTCAGTTGAACTTCATTTAAAATGGGTGGGACATCCGCAAGTCGGACTTTTTTTGCATTTTGTTTAGGAATATGATGGGTGGGGTTAGTTTGGGTGGGGTTAGAGTTGCGTTTCTGCATTAGGTGTTCCAGTTTCCCTTGGAATTCATGGTTACGGTAGACCCGGACCGGACCGTTACGGTAGACCCGGACGGTCCAAACAAAATTGCGTCGATGTCCCTTGCAGAACGTAACTAGCGGGTTGGGAGTGGGAACCGTTAGGCAAACAGGGTGGTGGGAACAGTATTACTGTTCCCATCACCTTGGATCATTATAAATTTTGAATGACCTTGACCCACTTTTGGAAGGGTCAATGACCCCCCCCCCCTGAAAAAGTGGAGCCCCCCCCCCCGAAAAATGGAGCCCCCCCCCCCTTTCCCCCACCACTCCTTCCCCCACCAGTCCTTCCCCCACCTCCCGGGCCAATGACCGGTCATGGCCGGCTGCTAACCCCTCTCATTTGCATACCGTTATAAAAGACGCGCCGGCTATGGCTAGTGTTTCATTCTGGTTTCTTCCACCACTCTCGTTGCTTCGCCGCTCTTGTTGCTTTGTTCCTGCCAGTTTTAATATCTTTATTTTTAAAATGCTTCCTTACTTTAATGAAAATTTTAATCCTTCAGAAAATGCAGATGTTTTTCAACCACCTGAAGATGGTTTCCAACATCATGAAGAAGATGCTTTCCAAGAACATGAAGAAGATGTGATAGAAGACATGGATAATAGCAGTGAAGATGAAAGTGAAGATGACAGTGAAGATGAAATTGAAATTAATGAACAATTCAAAGTATATTTTATAGAAACACAATTTCCTTTTGATGTAGTTGAAAGATTTATTTTTGAAGCACATAGATGGCTAAATTTAGGATTCAACATTATAATTGGTTCACCTATTGTCTACAATAACAGTAACTTCTTCCTTGTAACTCCAAATGATCGAGAACAAATTCTTACTTGGCAGGACGATGTGATGAGATCATACGAACTGAACATTGGTGTTGGGTACTTTGTTGCAAGAGTGGCTTAATAACCACATTACCCTTCCCCCACCTCCACCCTATCCCTTCCCAATCCTTATTCCTTCCCCCTCCCCATATTTAAAATTTATAAAAGTGGGGCTATGAACCTTCAGGTTTCTAGTCTGTACTCGCACTTTGTGCCGTGAAGTACATCTCTTGTATTTTTTTCTCCACCTTTTAAAATATTATTTATTTGAAAAAATGCCTCCTAATGTGAATTACCATTTTAATTCTTCCGAAATTTCCGATGTTTTTGTACAACCTGAAGACATTTTAAATAATGATAGTGAGAGTGAGAGTGAAGAAGATGATGATTATAGTGTTGAACTTAGTGAAGAACGTAAAGTTATAGCAATTGATCCACAATTTCCATTTGATACAATAGAAAACTTTTTGGTTGAAGCTAATAAATGGTTAAATTTAGGATGTTATATACGAATTGACTCTTTTATATTGTATGGTGATAGTCATTCTTTCCTTGTCACACCAAATGACAGAGACCGCATGTTGCAGTGGGCACAATCTATGATGGAGTGCTATGAACAAGGTGTGGACACTGGTGGCTATTTTCTTGCACAAGTAGTGTAATAACAAAATTACTTTTCCCCCCACCCTATACCCTATCCCTTCCCAATCCTTATTCCTTCCCCCTCCCCATTTTTAAAATTGATGAAAAGGCAGGCTATGAACCTCCAAGTTTCTAGTCTGTACCCACACCTTGTAGCATCAAGATGCTTACCAGACTTGATGGTTTTATAGCCAATGATATTAATATATGGAGTTTAATAACAAACTTACGGATAAAAATTGAAGAAAAAATTATGGGAAACAATGAGCTAGGAGTTATTGTTTTTGTTTCATTAGTAGAACATTTTGAAATTTTGTATAGTATAAAAGTAACAATTAACAATATTAATGAACTATTTCCTTGGACAATATTTATTCGCAATAAAATTGAAGAGCAGAAAATTATAGTAGATGTGACAGCAATGAAATATAACCTAGATAGAGAAGAATAGATACTAACCCCCTTCCTATTCCTTTGTTTTGCAAAAATAGTGGGGGTAGGAGTATATATAAGACTAAGTAAGCGATACATAGTTTGTTATTTGAAGTAAAAGAAGTAGTAAAGAAACATGTTGTCTAGAGATACTCCATTTATTAATTATTCTCAAGTTAAAGATGTTTTTGAAAGCACAAATGAAATACAGGAAGAAAACATAGAGGAAACTTATGACGAAACTGATAATGATTCTATGATGGAAGAGGAAGAAATGGTACAGATTGAACAAGAACTATTTGAAGAAATGATAAATGATAGTGATGAAGATATAATTAAGGAAGCTATTGAAATATTTATATTGGATTCATCATTGGAATCACCCATATCACCTTTACTGTCTTCTGAATCTGAATCTGAATTGGACTAAGGTACCCCCACTATTTTGAAGAAGTAGTGGAGGGAAAATATCCCCACCACAAGTTAAAAGTTGGTGGGGGAATGTTTATAAATGTGTTAAATATTTGTGCAGGAGATCAGTCTTAAAGAGACTAGTGACCGAAGATGTTTCGTAAAATACCTTTTGATCCTTCATACTACAATCTGTTTGATATACATCGTTTTCCAGACATTGAGGAGAAATTGTACAAGAAATTTTGTTCTCTACTGGATAAACCACAAAAACTACCACCTAATACTTTTACCTACAAGCTACCTATCATGGACAAGGACGATGTAAGCAAAATACCATTGGTTCAAGTCAAATTTTTGGAAGAAAAAATTCTTGTTTGTGTCAGGGAAGTATTTCACAATGATTATTCAAAAAAATTGGCTTTCAACTTTATTCAAGAACATGCGGGATCTGAAAGAGAACAGTATCCCGAACCATATTACAAATATCTTTTCGAGAATGGAGCGAGTGTAACTGTAGAAATAACCATTACATTAGTATAACTCTCCCCACCACTGACGTCTCCCCACCATTGGCATCTCCCCACTACTGACTTAAATTTGGTGGGGGAATGTGGATAAATGTGTTGACTATCTGTGTAGAAGCTTACTCTTCGAGAAATTGTTGATCAAAATGTTTCATCATGTACCTTGTGATCCGACTTCTTCCTTCAGGGAAAAACAAAGATTAAAACGACTAGAAAAAGAAAGACAAGACCGAGAAGATATGAAGATGGAATTTAATAGACTACAATTTCAAATACCAGGAATTGAACTTGGAGCACCAAGATTGAAAACTCTCCACTGGGCTGGAAGTTATATCAAATTTTTGAAAGTACAAGTTGAAGCAAGAGATCTAAAATTGAAAACATTAGAAATGGAAAATCGAGAATTGAAGAAATTAATATCACACATGTCTGGTAATACAACTGTTCAAGAAGGTGAAGAAGAAGGAAAAGAAATTTTAGGAATCTAAATTATCAGCACCCCTTTTAGAGAATAGGGAATAGATCACTTTGTGGTAATGTAATAACATGCCGCTTAGTGATCTATTCCCAGTTCTCGCTTAATATCCGATGACCTTGACCTACATAAAAGTGGTGGGGGTAAGAGCATATAAAGAGATAGTTATGGATATAACTTTCAGTACAAGTCTAACACTATGGACAGCTTGTTAGTTTTGTGTTTACAACAAATTATCAATAATGGGTTTCTTTACCGTTATATAATAACATCAAATAAATGTGAAATACCTCAACCAATTCGTGAAATGGTCATGAAATTTAAGAAGGACAATAGTGGATTTGGTATTTATCTTGCTTTTATTTTTGAAGATGGAACAAAAATGTGTCATGATTGTGGAAAAGCATCTGTTTTAGACTTTGAACAATTTGAAGATGATGGAGGTAAATTAGTTCACCTTGTAAAAGGCCAAGTGATGAAATTTGAAACAGTCAAGAAAAAATGTAACATTTGTGCACAAAACTTGTTTGAATTTATTAAGTATAGTGCATTAAAATCATGATATCCCTTCTACATATGAAGAAGGTGGGGAAGAAAAAAAAGTGGGGATTATAAAGTGGTGGGAGAACTTGTATAAATGTAGGCTGTTTGAAGAGACTTTTAATATTGTTGCAGCATTTGTTGAAACAACATGCAGTTCGAAATTTGCCATTTTAAAATTAAATATGAAGATTGGAGCTCTGTTGCAGGATTTGTCAAGTCTAAAGAAGAAAATCAAAAGTTGCTAAATGTACATTGCTATATTCACAATGAAGAAAGTCATGACAAAATAATGGCATATTTAAACACACCTAATGTAACATCAGAAAGCTCTGCATTTATAAAATATTTAAAAGAAGAAGATTTGGATGTGACCCTAGAAGTTTGGTATCTAATTTAAATTATTGTGGTGGGGGAAATGTAGAAGTTATTGGTGGGGGAAATGAGATAAAACCAGCAAAATTGTAGAACAGAATTCACTCTATACAACGATGGAGCATCCTTCCACAACACCTGTATTGGCATCTGTGGATTGGCATGAAAATTATCAACTAAATACTTCAAGTTCAAATTGTTATGAAAATCATCAGCCTAGCACTTCAAATTCAAATTGGTATGAACATCAGCTGCCTAGTACTTCAAGTTCAATTTGGTATGAAAATCAGCAACCGGCCACTTCAAGTATAAATTGTTATGGAAATCAGCAAACTATTACTTCAACACAAAATTTCTATGAAAATCAACAGCCGACAACATCAACTAATTTTTGTACATCAGTATTTAAAGTATCAAAACCCCATTTGGAGTGTAATAAGTTAATATCAGCTCAATCAGGAAGAATCAGGAAAAACACATACATGAGAGAAAGGTGCAAGAGAGAAAGGATAGAATTTACAAAATTACAGTTAACAGTTCCCTCTATTAAAGTGGGATGTACTAGAATACAAACTTTGCAAGCAACCAATGCATATTTGTTGGAATTGTTAGAAAAAATTGAAAAGTTGGAGAAGAAGAATGAACATTGTAAGAAGTAAACACTCATTCCCCCCAAGAAAAACAAAAAAAAAATAATAAAATAGTAAAATGAAAAAAAAAGTAGATGTAGAATAGAGAGCGAGGAATAGATCACTTTGTGGTAATGGACTAACATGCCACTTAGTGCTCTATTCCTCGTTCTCGCGTTATATTGGATGACCTTGACCTACATTAGTAGGGTGGGGGAAATTGAAAATGGTGGGGGAAAGTGTATAAAGGAGAAGCCTACTGTAGAGGAATCACTCTGAAAGTAAACTTGTCAGAAGTATGGACTTGACCACAAGCAAAGGAGAAGATAGAAAACAAAGATTTCGAGAAATGGCTAAAGTAAGAGAGTCAAGAATAAGGTTGAGATTTTACAAACTACAGAGATTGATTCCTGGTGTTAAGTTAGGAGAAATAAGATCAAGAACGGTAGACATGGCGGCTGATTACATCAGTTACTTACAATCGGAATTAATGATAAAGGAAGCAAGAATAGAAGAGCTGGAGCACAAGATAAAACAACATATTGAAACATCGTACAATGAACCTATAAATTGTGTAATAAAAGAAGAAGATGTAAAAGACTTAAATTAAACAAAAAAATGAATTTGGACTTTGGTTATTGATTGGACACTTCTTAGAGAATGGGGAATAGATCACTTTGTAGTAATGAATCATCATGCTGCTTAGTGATCTATTCCCAGTTCTCGCTTAATCAAAAATGACCTTGACATACTTAGCAAAATATCATATAAGCCGGATCAAAAACAGTTATTCCTCATTTACTGGAAATGGCTCCTGTAGACAACACCGATTATCCAAGGAAATCTATGATTGAAATATTGTATAAAATTCAATTAGAGGATTTAAATATGGAAGAAGATGAAAATAATAGCGAAACTTCAGAAGTAGAAACTATAAATGATATGGATGTGGATGTAACAACATCAGAAGAAGAAAATGCCAATGATGTGGAGAATGAAAATTTGGATATGGATGTAGTAATATCAGAGTCTTCGTCATCATTTGAATATGAAGAAATACATATTGAAACTCCAATTCATATAGAGAATATTAATGAAGAATCTGTTAGTAGAAGATTAATATTTTGTCCAAGACGTTTGTTTTCTTCTGAAAGTGAAGAAGAAGAAGATGAAATAGTAGTGGGGGAACTATTATAAAAGAAGGAAAGGGAGAGCTCATTTCATTTATTGGCGAAATTTTGAAGAGTGAACACCACCAAACATGTATCATTGCGATAAATGTTTGGAATCGTTTAATGATGATATTCTGTTAGAAATACATAAGGAACTAATTCACAACAACATAGAAGAACAAGAAGAACAAGAAGAACAAAATGAAATAACAGCAAGACCTACAACAACTTTACCAAATTTACAAGTATCAGCTTTACCCGGAAAGGTAGTAATGCATCATAAGATTCAAAATGAAGATTTAAACTTAGAAGAATTTATTAGAGAAGCAAAACCAATCATCAGTAGAACTTTAAAAGAAGAATTAAAAAGATTGAATTTTCTCAAATTTGGATTACTACTAGAAGCTATGTTTATAAATGTACAAGAAGAATTATCACCAAGAGGATTTATAACTAAAAATCAAACTATCATAGGAAGTTCAGACATTGATTCAATAGTTGAAAAATGTATAGAAGAAATATTAACTAAAATTCAGGAACATGAAGGACGAGGATCAGGGTGGAGTCTTATAAGTATTGAAGGATTAAATATAAGAGTTCATAAACATGGATATGGACTAATGGGATCTAGTTATATTCGTTTACCAAAAATAATTGAAGATACAAGATCATGTGTTAATGTGAAAAATCAAGATAACGAATGTTTTAGATATGCGATGACATGTAAATTTGTACCAAATCATTGTAATGAACCAAACCAGCACTATGAAAATCAAAGATATAGATATAACTTTCAAGGAATTAGTTATCCTGTATCACTAAAAGATATATCAAAATTTGAGAAGAAAAATCCCGGCACATCTATTAATGTTTTTGGATTAGATAGTTCAAATAAAGTTTATCCTTTACGTATTGCTAAAGAAGAACTAGCAGATCATACAGATTTACTACTACTAACACAAGGAGATGTATCTCATTATGTGTATATAAAGAAATTTGACTCTCTTGTTAATAAACAACTTTCAAAAAATCGAAACAAAAAGCTGATCTGCAAAAGATGTTTTAATTTCCAACGAGAAGGAAGACAAGGAATGGAATGGTTACAAGAGCACAAAAGATTATGTAACAATAATTATGAAGCAAAAATTATTTTACCTTCAGAAAGCAGAGCATTTATTACATTTCAAAAAGTTCATCATCAATATCGTATCCCTATAGTTGTATATGCTGATTTTGAATCAACACTAATTCCTATAGAAGATGAAAATTGTGAAGCTAGAAAAAGTGTCAAATATCAAATGCATAAACCAAATAGTTTTTGTTTAATGGTTAAATCAACATTATCAGAAGAACATTTAAACCAATATGGATTAACTTCAGAACCTCTAGTATATCGTGGTGAAAATGTGGAAACAATATTTCTTGACCATTTATATTTAATAGCTGAAAATGTACAAAGATTATATACAAATATTATACCAATGAAACCGATGGAGGAAGAAGAGGAAATTCAACATGAAAATGCAACTCATTGTTTCTTATGTAAAAATGAATTTACCATTGACAATTATAAAGTTAAAGATCATGACCACCTTACAGGTTATTACAGGGGTGCTGCTTGTAATAAATGTAATTTGAGCTATCGTTTACCACTATTTATTCCTGTGGTTCTCCATAACCTCAGTGGGTATGATGCTCATTTTATAATACCTGAATTAGGAAGAGACGATGGTTCGATAGATGTATTGGCTGAAACTTCAGAAAAATTTATAAGTTTTTCTAAAACAGTTGGAAATGTCAAATTAAGATTTTTAGACTCCTACCGATTTATGCCGTCGAGTTTGTCTAAACTTTCTGAAAATTTAAGGAAACAAGATTTTATTGAAACAAAAAAGATTGTAAGTAACGACAAACCGGATCTCGTACTTCGGAAAGGTGTTTTCCCATATGATTATATAGACAGTTTAGAAAAGTTTAATGAAACATCACTTCCGCCAAAAGAAGAATTTAAAAGTAAACTATACGACATGGACATATCTCAAGAGGATTATGATCATGCATGTAAAGTATGGAATGAATTAGGATTTACAACATTAGGAGAATATTCAGATTTTTATGTTAAATTAGATGTAACTTTATTATGTGATATAATGGAAGAATTTAGAAATACATGTTTTGCAGCATATGGATTGGACCCTCTTCATTCATACACTTCACCTGGACTAGCATGGCAAGCCATGTTGAAAGAAACAAATTGTAAATTACAACTTCTTACTGATATAGATATGGTTTTAATGTTAGAATCAGGAGTTCGAGGGGGATTGACACAAAGTGTAACCAGACATGTTAAGGCTAATAATAAGTATCTGCCCGATTATGATGCATCAAAACCAACAACATTTCTAGGTTATTTCGATGCAAATAACTTATACGGATGGGCAATGTCAAATCCCCTTCCATATGATAATTTTAAATGGATAGATCCAGAATCAATTGGAAACATAATGGATATACCAAAGCATGGTGAAACTGGTTACATTTTTGACGTCGATTTTGAATATCCTGAACATCTTCATGATCATCATTACGATTTACCACTTCTTCCAAAGACTGAAATTTCCCCTACTGGAAGATGGCCAAAATTATTAATGACTTTAAACAATAAGTCTAGGTATGTTGGACATTATTGGATGATACAACAGGCTTTAGACTTGGGATTAAAAATTACAAAAATTAATCGAATACTACAATTCTCTCAATCTTGTTGGCTGAAACCGTACATCGACAACAACACAAGAAGAAGAGCTGCTGCTACATCAAGTTTTCAAAAAGATTTTTTCAAACTGATGAACAATGCAATATTTGGCAAAACTTTAGAAAACAAAAGGAAACATAAGAATATCAAATTAGTAACTGATCCAGTAAAATTACAGAAACTAGTGCAACAACCAAACTTTGGTTCATCGGTAATTATAAATGAAAATCTTGTCGTCATTTCTATGAACAAAAAATCAGTTGTATTGGATCGTCCTTTATATCTTGGAATGTCAATATTGGATATTTCTAAAACACACATGTACGAGTTTCATTATAAGAAGATGGTTAATTATTATGGAAGAGATAACATTGGTATTGTATATATGGATACGGATGCACTTATTTACTGGATTAAAACAAATGACATGTATGAGGATTTACGGACCTTTGTATATAAAGATGATTTTGATTTTTCCGATTATCCTAAGGACCATCCAAATTACGACTATGACAAAAACAAAAAAGTATTGGGAAAATTTAAAGATGAAACAAATGGTGTGCCGATGATGGAAATTGTAGCATTAATGTCTAAACTCTATTCATTTCAACTGTACATAAATGAAAGGAATGAATATCAAGTCACAAAAAAAGCTAAAGGAATAAAGACATCTTTCCTAAAGAAGAACGTACAGTTTCAACATTATAAAAGATGTTTGTTTGAAAATGTTGAAACAACTGCAACATTTAACACTATTAGAAGTTATAACCACCAACTTTTTAGTGTCAAACAAACAAAGTGGGCATTAAGCTACAAAGATGACAAGCGACATATTTTAGAAGATAAAATTAATACTCTACCATTTGGCCACTATTCCTTAAACCCTATCGACCAGTAAACCTATTCTTCGTCCTTTACCTTCTTCCTTTTTCCTTTCCGTAAAAAAGAGGGGACATGGCAAGCTCAATGCCATGTTCCCTCTTTTTTACACTAATATTAAATGACCTTGACCTATATTTCAACTATATATAAGACAATAAACCATTGTATGGATCAGTATTTCTACAAACAGTGTGCAAGCAACACTTTAAGATGGAAAGTGTAAAGGATAAGATTGTAAATGAACTACATAAACCAGCAAGAAGAAGATTTCCAAGAAGAAGTACAATCATTAAAGGAATGAATGATCTTTACCAAGCTGATCTTATTGAAATGATACCACACAGTAAATTAAACAAAGGATTTAAATATATTTTAACAATTATAGACTGTTTTACTAAAATAGCTGATGCTTTACCCTTGAAGGACAAGACTGGTAAAAGTGTTACCAAAGCTATGGAGACAACAATACAAAGAAATAAATTTAAAATTAAACATTTACAAACGGATGATGGAAAAGAATATTTTAATAAAGATTTTGGAGCTTTAATGAAAAAATATAAAATAAATCATTATTCTACAAATTCTGAAGTTAAAGCTTCAATAATTGAAAGATTTAATAGAACATTAAAAGGAGCTATGTATAAACAATTTTCAAAACGAGGATCATATGTGTGGTATGACATATTACCACAACTTATAAAAGAGTATAACAACAAATATCATCGCACCATTGGAATGAAACCTATCCAAGTAAACAGTGCTAATGCTAAAATTGTATTACAACGCATCAAAAATAATACAACACCAAAAATAGAAAAGTTACAACCAACAAAGTTTAAGGTTAATGATAAAGTTCGTATAAGCAAATACAAAGGTGTATTTAGTAAAAGATATCTGCCAAATTGGACTAATGAAGTATTTACAATTTATAAAGTGCAACCAACTATACCTGAAACTTACATTTTAAAGGATAATAAGGGTGAATTACTTCAAGGTGGATTCTATGGACATGAGTTGTTAAAATCAACAGTTGGTGATGTATATCTTGTTGAAAAGGTTTTACAAAGGAAAAAGGATATGGTTAAAGTTAGGTGGTTAGGATTTGATAAAAGTGAAGACTCTTGGATTCCTTCAAAAGACTTGGTATAGTTATTAAATAGCTCATTATGTGTTTAACCTTTAAACAAGATGGAGATTGTACAACAAAAAGATCGATTTAATATTAATAATATTGATGAATTGACAGTTGACAATAATAAGTTAAATCATGGTAAACATGGTGAATTACTACCAAATACTATAAGATGTTTAATAACTGGTCCTTCAAATTGTGGAAAAACTAATGTTGTCTTTAACCTTATAACTAATCCTAAAGGTTTACGCTTTAACAATATATATATTTTTTCAAAATCATTGCAACAACCAAAATATCAATTATTAGATAAAATACTTGCAAGTGTACCTGAAGTGAATTTCTACAAGTTTAATGCTAGTGAAACAATAATGCAACCAGGTGAAGCAAAACCATTTTCCATTTTTATATTTGACGATGTTTCTTGTGAAAATCATGATACTATAAGAAATTATTTTGCTATGGGAAGACATAATAATATTGATAGCATTTATATTGGTCAAACATACAGTAAAATTCCAAAACAACTTATAAGAGACAATGCAAATATGTTGATCATCTTTAAGCAAGATGAGACAAATTTAAAGCATATATATAATGATCATGTTAATGCGGATATGCCATTTGATAAATTTAAAGAAATGTGTGGTAAAGCATGGAATGAAAAATATGGATTTCTCGTTATTATGAAAGAAGAAGATATTAAAAATGGTAGATATCGTATAGGATTGGATAAATTTGTATTAATACGTTGAACTACCTATGCTACATCTAGTAACACTTTGAACTTCACAGTGTAAACATGGTGAATCAAGAAAAACTATTAAAAGAAATAAAATCACTCAGTGATTCTATTAGGATAAAGAATCGTGCATTAAGGATGGGTTTAAGTGAAAGAGAAGAATTTTTAGAGAATACATTTAAACCTATCACAGAACCTTTAAAACAGATATCAGAAACTATTGGTAAACCTCGTTATGAAGGAGATGTTTTACTACCAGTTTCTAAACAAGAAGTACAAGCATTAAAAAAAGAAGATGATGATGATGATTCATATACAAGTGCTAGTGAACAAGAAGAAACAAAAAATGAAGAAGAATCAATTGTTGAAAAGGAAGACCAGCCAATACCTGAAGCAGAACAATCTATTCCAAATTTAACTCAATTGAGTAGTGATATATTACAACATGGACCTCTTGGACGAAAATATATAATGAAAATGCTACATGACATGAAATCAAATCCAAATTTAAGTAAATCACATGTATATGGAGCAAGAATTGATGGAAATGAATTGAAAATTGGTAACTCTAAGCTTGAAGTAACTCAAGACGATTATATCATTATTGGTGACCATAGATATAAAGGAACAAAAGGATTATATGAATTAATTTTTAAAAATATACCAATAAAATATTCAGCAAAAGATTTAAATACTTTTAAAGAAATTTTACAAAATACTAACGCTCATAAAAGAAACTACTCAAAGGATGGAATGATTAATCGTTCACGTGCAACAAAATATAGTATTGTTATAAAAAAATTGTTTCCTCCACGAAAATTACCAACATTACGTACCACACCAGCTGTGAGACAACCTTTAAAAAGAAAATCTTTATCACTTATGGATTTATCACTTCTTGAACAACATGGTAAAAAGAGTAAAGGAGATACTTCAACATCTGGTAAAGGATTAATGAAAAATCTATACAATACAAATGTTATCTATTACAACGACATCAATAAATTAGTTGACAGAATGAGACTATTGCATGAAGCTATGGAAGCCGGTCATACTGGTTTAAATAATGAATGGGTGGCTCTAGTTGATGAACTTAAAAATCGTGGTATAATTGTATAATTGTCCGCAAATATAAAGAAGTTACAAGTATAAGATGTATCAGTTCTAACATGAGCGTCGACAAGTTCGGACGCTACTCCGCATTAGGAGTGCAAGTTGGAGAAGACAGAAAAAGAAGCGGATTACCGCAAACACCTGAAGGTGACTATAACATAAGTAATAAACGTTTAAAATTAGTTAAAGATCCAGAAGAAGATACTGATGGAGCAAATTTAAAGACAGTAAAAGAAGCTACTTCAACATCATTGAAATTACATAAGAATACTTATGATGTTGAATCACATAGATTAATTAATGTTGGTAAACCAACTGAAGGTTCTGATGCAATTACTAAAGAGTACTTATCATCTGAACTTTCAAATACTTTAAAATTGCAATGGGGTAACAACTTAAAAGATGGACAAACATATGATGCTGGAAATTATAGAATAACCAACGTGGGAAATCCCAAAAATGATAAAGATTCAGTTAATAAAGAATATTTACATTCTATAATACCGGAAAAAACTGAACATGGATATTCTTTTTATAAATTTATTATAAATGACATTGGATACCCAAAGGAAGACGGTGATGCTGTAAACCTAAAATACATCAAGGACAACTGTATTTTACAAGATGTTAATGAAATCGATTGTCATGGTAAAACATTGACAAATGTAAAGTTTGGTTCTCAACCAAAAGATGCTGTTACTATAGAACAATTATCTAAAGAATTAAAAAAGGAAACATCCAATTTTGTAAAACATGAAGATGCCGTATTAAAGCGGGGAGATAAATTTATACATGGAAATGAAAAGTTTGATTTAATGCAAGGAAATAATGATGAATGGAATGCAGGACGTAAAACAATAACAAATGGAAGATTTGGTATAAAAGATACAGATGTACCTCTAATGGTGCAAACATTAATTGCTACTGGTGGTACATTAGGTACATACAATGGTCGTAATAGAAGAATAAAAAATATTTATCCTGGTTACGAAGCAAATGATTGTGTTACAATGAAACAAACAATAACTTGGGATAAACACTTTGGGACCAAATATGATGCAAAGATGAAGAAAATAATTAATATTTTACCAGGCGAAGATTCAAATGATGCTGCTACTATTGGACAAGTCATAAAAACATCAAAAAGTGATTCAACAGCTTACACATGTAATGATAAACGTATTATGCAATTACATGATCCTCAACATCCAAAAGATGCTGTAAATTTAGATTGTTTAATAAGAATAGTGGGCAATTTACTTATTGATACCCATAATCATATAGCTAGTACAACGAGTCATGTGATAATTCAACCCGATGAACGGGAAGCTTGGATTAAAAATAGAATTATAAATCAATATATAATTAATTTGAATAACTAAGTGTTTAAATATAAAAAATTATACATAACTTATTCATTTATGTAATGTATCTTGTGGAGTAAACACACCAGTTTATATAAGACTACATAATGAAGGCCGTATCACTCAGTCATCATCAAGACAGCAACAAGAGAGGACGTGGTATAACTTCAACTGCGTTATCCCTGCTTAGACGGATACCTATTGGTGCTGTTGTAAATCGAGCAATAGACGCTTTACCATACGAATTACATATTCCTGGAGGTTATCAATATTGTGGACCTGGAACTAAGTTGGCAAAACGTTTAGCAAGAGGAGATCCTGGAATTAATAAATTAGATCAAGCTTGCAAACAACACGATATAGCATATTCAAAGTTTAAAGATTCAACAAATAGATCAATAGCAGATAAAATTCTAGCAGAAAAAGCTTGGCAAAGAGTAAAATCAAGTGACGCAAGTATTGCAGAAAAAGCAGCGGCTTGGGCAGTAACAACAGCCATGAAGACAAAAGCTAAGTTTGGTGGTGGAAGACGACGTCGCAGAGGAAGACCTGCAAAAAGAAGAGCTCCCAAAAAAGGTGGAAATATTAGAAAGAGACGTCGTAGAACTCGTAAAGCAAAAGTAAAAAAGGCTTCTGTTTGGTCAATGGTAAAAAACGGAGCAGGTTTATACCTAAGACCGTACCGTGTGTACTAAATAAAAAAAATCAATTGATAATTCCAAATAAAGCCTTAACTAATCATCAGTTAAATGATTATGTAAAATGTTTGAAAATACCATTCTTTCGAGGAGTTTTTATGAAAGATGCATTACCAACTAAAATATGGAAAAATGAAACTGGAATAGTAAATTTGGATTCCACCTATGGTCCAGGCACTCATTGGGTATGCTATAAAAAGCTCGGACAAACCGTTTACTACTTTGACAGTTTTGGCAATCTACCACCACCTAAAGAACTTCAACATTATTTTCAAAACTCCAAAAACATTTTTTACAATTACAAAAGAGAACAACCTAACAATACTGAAATATGTGGACATTTATGTTTGGAGTTTCTAGCGAAAAGTGTCAGTCACCTTTAAGATGTCATCGTATACAGTGTCACTGAGTGGAAATTCATCCACATTAAAAAGTACTCTATTCCCAGCATTGCGTTTATCCAAAGAAAGATTATGGGAAGCTGCATTACTTGATTTGACTACCTACAATTCAATTCCTAATGTTACAGAAGGAAAAAACAATTTACTACATTATTATGAAACTAAGGATGCTGCAGGAAAATACTCAGAATTGAAAATAATTACATTTCCTACTGGAGCTTATGAAATTGATGATATAAACCAATTACTACAGAAAAAACTCGGAGAAGAAAATATCACCGTTAAAGGAAACAATAATACTTTAAAAGCAGAAATAACTTCAAAATATTATATCGATGTCGGAATGAAAAACTCTATTGGCAGTTTACTTGGATTTACAGATACAAAAAAGAAAATCTTAACTCCTGAAACTACTCATTCAGGTAATACAACTGTTACAATATTAAAAGTAAATAGTATTGATGTAACATGTAATATTATACATGGATCATATAGAGAAGGAGTAAATCAGCATATTTTACATACATTTTATCCAACAGTTGCTCCAGGTTTTAAAATTGTTGAGAAGCCACAAAACTTGATATACCTACCGTTAAACACCAGTTTCATTTCAGACATCGTGCTGAACATATTGGATCAAGACGGTCATAGTGTTGACTTTAGAGGAGAAACAATTACTATACGAATACACATCAGAGCGGCGACATAAAAATCAACATGGGATTATCATTTAAACCACAACGGAAGAGTCGGGAGCTCAGTAGCTCCTCGACATTGGAAGAGTTAACATCAGACAACATTCGTTTTCTACAAAAGATTGGATTGAAACTTAACAACGATGGATATCCTGGATATATCTCAAGGACCGACATTCGACGAAACACTATGGGAGAAGGAATATCACACACACAACCCTTACACTTCATCAAAATTAAACAATAATGATGAAATAAGAATTCCCATTCAACAACAAGATATTTACACATTACCATGTGAAAGTTATTTGTACATCGAAGGAAGGGTATTAAAATTGGATGGAAAAACTGCTTCAACAGTTCCTTTTATAAATAACCCAATGGCATATCTTTTTGATGAAATAAGATATGAGATATCAGGGGTGACAGTTGATTCAACAAAAAAGGTTGGTATAACAACTACATTAAAAGGATTAACATCATTAACACCACATGAGAAGAATTCAATAGTCACTGCCGGATGGGTTGCTCCTGATAAAGACACTATAACACCTGCTTCCAACGGTCATTTTGATTTTCATGTACCTTTACGATTGCTTTTAGGATTTGCTGAAGATTACAAAAGGGTTATAATAAATGTTAAACAAGAATTAGTATTACTCAGATCTTCAACTAATAAGGACTTAATACTTGCAGACCCTGCAACTACGGAAGATAAACTGGAATGGCAACTACAATTGGATAAAGTTGTTTGGAGAGTACCTCATGTAAGATTGGCTGATGAACATAGAATCGTATTGTTAAGAAAGTTAAAATCTGACCGTGACATTGTAATGCCATTCCGAAGTTGGGAATTTCATGAATACCCTACATTACCTCAAACAGAACGACAAACATGGACCGTCAAAACATCAACTTACTTGGAACGTGCAAGGTACATAATACTCGGTTTTCAAACTAAGCGAAAAGATGTTATTACTGCAAATGCTGGTCAATTTGATCACTGTAAAATAAAGAATTGTAAAGTTTTCTTAAACTCTCAATTCTTTCCATATGACAATTTAAATGTCATGTTTAGCAAAAAACGTTTTTCCATTTTATATGATATGTATGCAAGATTTCAATCATCATATTATGGAAAGACTAATACACCACTATTATCACCTGATCAGTATTATTCCAAAGCTCCAATAATTGTAATCGATTGTTCAAAACAAAATGAATCAGTAAAATCATCAAGTGTGGATATAAAAATTGAAATGGAATTTGAAGAACCAGTAGCGGATGGAACTTCGGCATACTGTCTAATTCTACATGATAAAATAGTTACTTACACACCACTGACCGGAATAGTGAAGAATGTACTTTAAGAATAATTAGTACAACTACTGCAAAATATTGAGGTTAGAATTATCTTCCTCAATTTTTAAGGTTAGAATTTTGTTTATAAAACACAAGTTGAAAATAAACAATTATGTAATTGTATAAATTTCAAAAATTTTACAAAAAATATAAAAGCAGGAAATTACCTAGTAGAAACTTCATTCTATCTTCAACCGTCGTTTGGGAAACATCGTTCGCAAGATGAATTCTACTAACGGAGAAGAAAATACACCTCTAATGGATGAAAATAGTTCTGGTATAGAAAAGCAAGTTGAACAAGAAATGGATGAATTCCTCAAGTTTAACAAACATAAGAAGAAAGAAGAAGAAGGAGAAGATGAAAAAGAAGTAAAAAGAAAAAAGGTTGAAGTTAACATTACAACAAATATTTTAACAGAAGTATTTCTTCGGATTTTCTACCCTATTTCTTTATGCATGACAAAAAGTATATCTGTTGGAATTGTAAAATCATTGGATTATTCACCAATTGTTATGTTAAATCAAGGAAGTAAAATGGTTATCTTTACTGAAACTTCTTGGGATTCTCTAATGAAACATTTACATCTTTTGGAATGTTATTTAACTAACAACACATTTGGAAAAAGAACAAGATTAAGTTTATTAGAATCAAATATTGAAGTTGATATAATCAAACATCGTGGGGGACAAGTTGTTCGCTTCAAAGATTTAACTAGACATGATGTAAAATTACATTTCACTAAAGAAGAATTTTACACTTTAAGTTGTACTACCGGTCCTGTCACTAGATACTTAAAACAACTAGTATTTTCAAGTACAATAATTAAAGATTATCTAATCGATACATTGGACAGACAACCATTCATTCCAATTTTATATGGTCCTGTGGATACTTCAATTTTTAATCGAATACCTCAAGAAGTGGATATGTGGAGACAATTAAACAACTATCACACCAATTTTAATATAAACGAAGAAGCGCAAGAAATAAAAGAAGAACAATCGTGTTTGTAATAACAGTCAGTTGTGGATGAGACTTCATCATGAACAAACGGGTTTCGTTTTCTACTGCATCACAGTTAATGGAAGTTAAAAGAGGTATAATTGAATTTCAAGCTTTTCGAGGGAATGATGGAAATTTCATTATTAAAGAATTAGTAATTTTGGATATGAACACATCTGTAATTTATCATTACTTGTTCAAACCTCCATTTCCATTCAATAAACTAACAACTAAAGCGAAAGTTACAAACAAATGGTTAAACAAACATTTTCATAACTTAAAATGGGATGAAGGTTTTATTCATTATAACATGATGCCGCATATTATGAATCATTATTGTAAAGAGTTTAAAACTATCTACACAAGAGGATTGGAAAAAGCAAATTGGATACAATCATTTACAAGCAATGAAGTGATAAATGCAATAATAGATAGAGATTTCCAATGCTACTTTAATGAACTTTGTATTTCATCAAAAAGTTTTAAACATCGAAGGTCACAGTGTGCTTTGAAGAATGCCTACCGCTTGAATAATTTCCTTCAACAAAGTGGTGGGGGTAGCATCAGTGGTGGGGGTAGTGTCAGTGGTGGGGGTATTCTCGATAATAAAAGTGAGAGCGCTACCATGACACAGCATGAGTATTACTCGAACCTCCGAAGAGACAACATCTCCAACGGATATTCTTATTAACAAGAAGATTAGCATCAGCAAAAACATTAAGATGGCATCAAACAACTTACTTCAAAATTTAGTTGAACAATTCAACGCTCATTCAAAATCAACAATCCTACCTACAAAAAAATGTTCCGAGCTGAAAGAAGAAAAACACTACATCATTCATACAATAAAGAAGATGGAAACTTCAGTAGGTGATGCTATAAATTGCACATTAAGCGAGGCACCTTATACAATTGGTGATGAAGCAAAATTTCAAATCTTCCTACCAAAGCGCTTCGTACAACTACTACAAAATGAAGATCTTCGTATAATTCAACCCGGCGCACTCTATTTGGTATCACATGGACCAAGTGGAAACAATTCTACTGAACTTACAATTCATGTAACACCTACTACTGATTAGTTTGTACATAAGATTGTAAATATTTCTTTGTATTTGTTTCTCAATAAATATGATATAAACCTAAAAAAAAAAAAATAAAAAAAGCAACATATTGTAATGTGTTTGTACATTACAATATGTTGCTTTTTTTAAAAATTCCATGGGATGACCT
The DNA here is from genome assembly GCA_030545055.2 of Neoaliturus tenellus. Lineage (NCBI taxonomy): Eukaryota > Metazoa > Arthropoda > Insecta > Hemiptera > Cicadellidae > Neoaliturus > Neoaliturus tenellus. Next base: position 259,601,477 of record CM061533.1, on the reverse strand, counting down.
TGACCCAATTTTGTGTGATAATAAAAGTGAAAATCAACTTGTTAAATTCATCAGTCTACGACTACCTTTCGTACCGTACACATCTCACTCTCTATCACTAAATACAAAACTTCAACATGTCCCTAAAGGTTAAGTGTGCATCTTATGATACCAACACCATAACTACTTTTGAACAACTTGAAGATTTAACTAACGAAATGCGAGTTTTACTTACCGGTGGTTATCACTTAACTGTTGATGTTAGTGCTACTAATACAAGGATGTTCACTAAAACAAAATATTGCGATGATGAAATATTTTTTTCTACACAACCTACAACTTCTTCATCGCCAGCTGGTCAACATAACGTCAAGTTCCAGAAGTATTACCAATGATGAATAACTTTTAATAAATAAAATTACAACTAAGGAATCACGTGATCAATATCAAGTTCATAAAAAGGATGTAACAGTTTGATAAATAATCATTCGCTTCTCAGCTCTCGCCACAACAAGATCTATTCTACAAAATGTTATACAGAATGATGATTGAACTTGATGGGAAAATCTATGGAAAGGATTATAACACTGTTGAACAAATGACTCAAGATTTAGATGTATTAACTAAAGAAGGATATCAAGCTAAATTAATTTTAAAATTTCCTGAAGTACATCCACTATCAACAGAAGAACTTATTGCTATGGCTAAGGCAGAGAGAGAAAAAAAGTCTGAAGAAAACAAACAGAAACAAACTTCCTAAATTTCAATAATCCTTACACTTGTAAGGTATAATTTTTTAAAACTCCATTTGGATGACCTTGAAATTACCCCTACCACTTTTCATAGTACATAAAACTCGCTATTCATCACTATACAATCTTATTCTTTCACTAGACTCCGCAGCGTCAACATGGAAGAGCAAAAATACAAGTACAAACCTCGTTACTGTTGTGAACAACAGTGTACAGATTTAGGACCAATGATGGTGGATGGGTTAGCTTGTACTAAATGTGAATTCTTCGGATCTTGTTATTGCAAATGTAAAACAAAACAACTACCGCCACCGGAATTGCGAACTTTCAAATTTTACAAATCAAGATATTTTCATACATGTTGTCCTCAAAGATGTTTCAAATTTCACCCTCTAGATCTTGCTCATTGTCAACGCACCAAGTCTCATCAAGATGATTTTTGTACACATATGATAAAAAGATGTAAATACAGATCAGATTGGTATTCCGATCCTGTAGAACCATCAAATGTATAATTTCAGTTTTACACTCTTTTTTAAAACTTCAATTGGATGACCTTGAGATTTCCCCCACCATTAGTTCTAATTTTTATATAATATTAAATCATTCCACTTCCAACACTCTAACTAACAACATGGAAGGAAAATTTATCAAGTTTGAACATATAATAACTGACAGGGAGGAGATGGAAGAATTGTTTCAAAACTTACTTTCTGTCATTGACGAATATCCTATAAGATGGTTCAGAATTGTAGTTCAATATTTAAATCCTGGTGAATTGTTTTCTTCATCGAGTGAAGAGGATGAAACAACTACTTCGGTTCAAATAATTGAATTAAAAGACGAAGAAGAAGAAGAACTAAACGTTTTATTCAATCATAAGCTCAAGGTCCCCAATATAGAAGCCCCCTCCCTAAAAAGCCCCCCTCCCTAAACACCTGCTCAAGGTCGCCATTATATAAGCCCCCTTCCCTAGGCGCTAATCCTCATTCGATTGCCAACTCTCTAACGATGAACACTTCTCAATTGGCACGAATGAATGCTAGTTTTGAAATAAACTCAAAAGATGATTTACAAGAAATATTTAATGCTTTAAATGAAATTATAGATAAATTTAACGCTATTACAATGAATTTGGAAATAACTTACGCTTGTCCTATTTGTAATAAGGTTGAAAATTCTGATGAAGACAGTTTACTAAATACTACTCCTCTTACCCCTCTACAGTCGGACACAACTTCTGAGGCAAATGATGAGCAGCATCTTTCCCCCACCACTTCTATGTAACAACGCTCTTTCCCCCCACCACTTCTTTATTTAACCGACATTTCCCTCTTTTAACTCTCATTCCATCCTCGCCTCTTCAACTATCAACATCGCTTCTTTCAAAATTTCAAAAAAACACAAACATGATGGATATGATGGATGAAGTTCCATTTGTAACAAGGATGGAAGAGGATAAATTGAAATTGGAAATCAAACGTTTGGAAATGGAACGGGAAAACCAACTCGAGATGTTACGTTTGTTCAAACTTTTTAAATACATCATCTGGGGACTCTGCGTTTACCTTCTCATCGTCGTCGGTGTTTGTGTTTACAACTCTGTAGTTCATAACAAAACTTCAACTTGTTTAAACACTGCTGTCGCACATTGATTGTATGTTTTTCACAAATAAAATTCACAAACCTAATTCTATACCTATCCCGCTATCACCGGAGTTGGTTCCACTCTCCGAACTATTACTCCGGTGGTAGCGGGATAGGGTTTTTTAAAACTTACTCTGGATGACCTTGACATACTTTCCATAACCCAATTGTCAAGTTGAATTTCAAATTTCAAATAACATCTCCTACCCCACCGGAAGCTATATGGCATGGCATATGGCGGCAGCGACTGATTTGGCAGCTGGCCGATGGCAGCTGGCCGGCAGCGGCTGGCAATTGGCACGACTTCCGTTTTGAAAGTAACCAAACCCCACTACTGTTACATCATCTGGTTTTGTTTGTTTGTAAACTCATTCATGTATCTTACAATGGTGTTTTAAGTTGAATAAAACCTAGAGGAAATGGGCAGGCCGAAAGATATAATGGCATAATATGGAAAACTATCTCACTTGCACTGAAGACAAAAAATCTACACATCAGTCGCTGGGAGGAGGTGTTGGATGAGTCTCTCCATGCGATCCGCAGTCTGCTCTGCACTGCCACTAATGCCACACCACACGAAAGAATGTTCTATCACATGAGGAAGTCATTCTATGGACAATCACTACCTGTGTGGCTCTCGTCTCCCGGCCCTGTTTTTATGAAGAAATTTAATCAAGGTAGTAAGTACTCTCCAGCTGTGGAAGTTGTAGACCTTATAGATGCTGGACCACAATATGCAAGAGTACGTCTGAGTGATGGTCGGGAATCCACAGTCTCACTAAGACACCTTGCGCCTTGCGGAAACGACGCAGAAGTTGACCAAATTAACTATCAAAGTGAAGATCAAGCCAGTCACCAATGTGAAGAACATAATGATTACCATCAGACTCAAGACCCAGACGTGTCAAATCCTGAGGTGAACTGTGATTCACAGGATCTTACTCAACAGCCGGCGCAAAGACAAAGTGACCGTCAACGTCGGCCACCTGGATACTTGAAAGACTATGACACTTTTAAATGAGCGGGGAAGAATGTCATAAAAATTTACCTATAGTCTTTTCCAATTAACAAACATATGTTTATATTTATTTATTATTAGTAAGTTGACATGTTACATCATCTGGTTTTGTTTGTTTGTAAACTCATTCATGTATCTTACAATGGTGTTTTAAGTTGAATAAAACCTAGTCAAAGGTGTTTACATTTCATTTCACATCGCTATGATAATTGATCGAAAAATTTATAATGTATCTATATATTAATAGGCAGGCATATTTCTTTTCCTCCTTTTTTTTCTCAGCTTGTGGGCAGCGTAGGAGAAATCCGCGCATACCGTTAGAAAGGTAGTGAGTGTCCTGTAGATGAGCAGAATCCCATTATAATTCACAACAGCCCCCAAGACTACAACCTGTCCTATCATTACTTGAACTATTTCTAAATCAAATTATTAGTAACTCAAAGAAAACCCGTGCCGGTCTCATGATATTTGATATGAGATGTTTAAAACTAAAAAGAAAAATGATTATTTCTCAATTGCATTACGGCGTTGTCATGCAAACAGCCAATTATTGTACTTATTAACTCCAAATTCTTCATATCAGTTTCCCATATAAAGAATGGATGTGGAAGAGGCTTTCGATGGTATTGAGGTGCCGATGGTGGGTGCTCAAGGATCGATGTGCATAGCATGTTACCGGGACACTACCAACGACGGGCTTCAAATTTGTAGATGCAACTATTCATTACATCGCGAATGTTTAAAAAATTACGTGCTCTATTGGGAGACCATGCCTACCTTTTTGGGTCTCAAGGACGGACGGAAACTACGAGTACGATGCGCGTTATGCAGGTCTGACGCTGTAATCAAAGTCGAACCCAAGAAAAACCTTTTGGTCGACACGATGGAAAAGATTGAAAAGTGGATGGATTCTTCTCGGTTTGTCGAAAAATCTTTGAAACTCATCTGCGCAGTGGCTATCCAGCACTTTCTCACCCTGCACGGGATGTTAACCATTTGCCAGGTGTACGGCAAGCGGTCGACCGTGCAGATAGTCACCTCCATGCACCCCCTCCTCGCGGTGACCATGTGCCAAGCAGCGCCCCTGGCCGCCATCGCCGTCAGCTACTCCTGCTGGGAGGATCGAATGTTGGTCGCGCTCCGCCGCTGCTCTCAGCTCCCCCTGGTGGGCGGAATCTTCCCTAGAGAATACCCCGATGTGCCGGAACACTGGGTACGCTTAGTGGTTGGATAACAATAGTATATTTCACCACTAGTCCGGAAAGTGACCCATTTCTGGGCGAGATAGTGTTTTACGCGCGAGGCGAAGCCGAGCGTGGAAAACACTATCGAGCCTAGAAATGGGCTTTCCGGACGAGTTGTGAACGATACTTTTCATCACGACGCAATTATTAATAAAAGTGGAAGTTTTAAAGGAGGATTATTTTTGTAAATTCTTCGCCATTGGACAAAGTAAACAAAGCTGGAATTCAAAATTTAATTTGTTTTAAACCCAGCTGATTGTTGCTGTACGGAAAAGTTTGTTAACCTTGGACGGAAAGTAATGTTTACAAACATTACTTTCCGTACAGGTCAGTAAAATCAGCTGACGGTGACAGTTTGGGAAATGACTACTTTCCAAGGTCTCAACTGTACGGCAAGTTGTCACTTTCGTATACGGAGTGATGAAAAATAAATTTAAGAGTCATCTTTACCTTTGGGCCAACAGCCCATTGTTGCGCAGTCGGCAATGTTAACCATACGGCTTTTAATGCAAAACATGGTGTTTTATTCCCCTGTTTCTGACGCCGTTTTCCAACCAATTTTCTTTAAACTTCGTAAGTGTTTAGTTGAATAGTTATATTAGGCCCCTCATACCTCGAAATTCTGAAAATTTAACAAACATTATTAAGGAAACTCGGTAAGTGTTTAGTTGAATTGTCATATTAGGGCCCTCATACCTCGAAATTTTGAAAATTTAACAAATATTACTCTCTGTGACGTCCCAAATTAACTCGAGTTTAAAGAAGTTTAAAGAAATTTGTTGAAAAACAGCGTCCTAAACAGGGGAATAAAATACCATGTTTTGCATTAAAAGCCGTATGGTTAACATTGCCGACTGCGCAACAATAGGCTACTGGCCCAAAGGTGAAGATGACTTAACGATCTATTATTTAGTGATAAATAAACTTAGGCCTAACTAATTTTAAAATATACACGATCCCATCTTAGAAGTAAACATCATCTATATCAAAAGAATTATTATAAAATAATTTATTTTAAATATTCATAATATTAATTAGAATATACCTTATGCAAAAATAGATTTAGTGTACAAGCTTTATTGTGAACTTTTGTGCAGAAAACCTGTTAAATATTTATTATTACTCAAGAAACTAATACTGGTAATGAATAGATTTTATGACAAAACCTTAACGAATAAAAACATTAATTCAAAAGATTTATTTAAACAAATCAAACTAATAACAAACAAATGTGATAAATTCATATAGGTATTAAAAAATTCATTCAGAATATTTATTAAAAGCAAACAAACCAGTGACTAACAAGATGTCGTTATAAACTCTTTATCGATAGCAAAATTCATTGAAAGATTAATTGAAAACAAACTAATAGCCCTGTGGCTTTCACAGTAACTTTTTTTTTTAAATAATGTGAGTGCCGGTAAAATATTTAATGAAAAGATGGGATCAGTTCTGGAACGTCATTTTCCCTCAGGTCCATTTTACAGTACCTGCGGCAATCCGTAAAATAGGTATCTTCCCCATGGTTATCAAGTGTTGACTTTGAGAAAAGTGACTCGTGTCGTAACTCTTCGGCCCCGTAACATTTCGGCCCAGGTAACACTTCGGCCCAAGTAACTCTTCTTCCCAGTATTATTTCGGCCCAAATTCCTAAGATGTCTAACTCTTTACCTACCTACACACTAGTAACACTTCGACCCAGAAAGTAATTGACAGGTCTTCACCAACTATTTGGGAGAATAGAATTTCCTCGCATTTGTGAAATTTTACTTAAATTCGCTCACTAAACTAACAAAAGGCATGAGATTTTAAATTTTCTCACTACAAACTGCGCTCACCAACAAGTCCACACTCTTACTACACGCACGATTCAAGCACCTCCAGAAAACTTCACCACATTTCTTTTGATATTTCTTCTTGTAACAAAACCCATTAAACATGAATTTCAGTTGCACCTATGCGCCTTAGTGGTCGTCAAAAACTCCATCGTGATCTTCATGATGTTGTCTTTTAGACCTTACTCTGAAGAATGTAATTAAATGTAATCTCTTAAGAATGTAATTGGGTGAGTCGATGGGGTAGTGGGTAGCGCGCCGGACTTCGAGACCATGGCAGCGATGTCTTGCGTTCGAATCCGCGTTCTGCCAGTGACTTTTATCAGTACCTTGCCACTTGTAGCCTACTGTGGCGGCTCACCCCCTTACTTTGTCTAATACGATCCACGCACAGATCAATAGTCTATGTGGACGGGCCAAAGTAAGGCAAAAAGATGTCCGCCAACCTCTAAAAAAATAAAATAAAAATTTGCAACGTCTCATTCGTAAACAAAGGAGGGCGTGGGTGAGATTCAACCGGTGTGATTCTCCGTCAGGTGAGATCAGAGGATAAAAAAGTAATGGTTGGGTGACATTCCACCACAGGGTGGTTTGCAAAGTATATATGGGTTTTTATTATCTGAACTGCGTTTCTCAACCCTTGACACTTTTTCGTTTGGCTGGAATTTTGCTCATTAGCTTATTTATATTAAATGTAAAGGCGAATTGGACGGTACTATTTTGCTAAGAAATTTGAGTTTCTCCAAAATGTTCCTGGGCCAAAGTGTTACTACACCTAACGAACGAGAAAGGTTACTTGCTAGAAGGCCTCCCCAAATAACTATACAGTAACTGCCATTAAATAAATTTTTCCTCCACCTACTATCTAAAGCCGTATTTTACTCCTTGGAATAGAGTACTAAAGTACTAGATTTTACTCCATGTGACTTGAATACTTAATTGTTTTACCTAGGGAAACTCATCTTTTTTTGTACCACGGGGCTAAAGTTAGTTACATAAGAATAACATTAAAAGAGAGATTAAAATAACATGAGTGACAGTCAGCTGTAACTTGTATTTGTTTCGTTACTCTCTGTTTACTAATAGCAGCTGTAGCATAAGCCATTCTGTCAGCAGTGTATGTGTTTGTTTACATTTCGCTAGGGTAGGCTATTAATCTAAGAAGGCCTTGGCTTCGCCTTCGGGCGATAACAGTATCCTTTCAGGGAGAAAAAAATGTACTTTATTCCATAGAAGCACAAATAACTTTTTCCTCCACCTACTATCTAAAGCCGTATTTTACTCCTTGGAATAGAGTAGTAAAGTACTAATTTCTATCCCATGTGACTTGAATACTTAATCTTTCTACCTAGGGAAAACTCAAGTTTTTCCGTACCACGGGGCTAAAGTTAGTTACATAAGAATAACATTAAAAGAGAGATTAAAAAGAACATGAGCCACAGTCAGCTGTTAGTTGTATTTGTTTCGTTACTCATTGTTGACTAATAGCAGCTGTAGCTGCTGCTCACCCACTGCTGACTGCAGCATCTCTAGTACTAGAGATGGCCGTGGCAGTGTAGGTGTTTGTTTACATTTCGCTTGGGTAGGCTATTAACCTAAGAATTCCAAAACATAAGTGTAAAACTTTTGACTAGGCTTAAATTATATTTTGTTTTTTCGTGTTCTTTAAAATTGATATGGCCTACCTTGTGTGTTTTTTATGTTGATGTGACAGATCCAGCTTGACGGAGCAAGGGATCAATTGAAGGTAAAGTTAAATTATCTACGGTAGGCCTATTAGGCCTAAATTTTATTCGTGTAGGTGGAGGAAAAATGTTGTGTGCATCAAGGGACTAAAGTACTTTTCTCCCTCAGGGAAATTGTCGCCCTCGGCTTCGCCTTCGGGCGACAACACTTTCCCTTCAGGGAGAAAACATTGTACTTTAGTCCCTAGAAGCACAAATAACTATCTCATTCGGGTGCCCCGCCACCAGGTTCGCTGCGAGTCCCGCTCCGCCGCCGCCATCGCCGACGGCTTGCTGCTGCCCCTCACCGCCTCCCTGTGCGGTCTCATGTTCTCCGGCCCCCCGCTGCAGAGGTTCCTCCTAGGAGCCGTGGTGTTCCACGTCGGCCGTGGCGCGCTCTATATGTACTACCGCCAACGGAAGTACTCCAGCGTCGGTGTGCGGCGCGTAGCCAACTATATCAATCACTGAAATATTGTACACGCATTAAACCTTGAAAACAAAATTGGTTTTACTTTGTTGCTTTAATATGATAAAAATAATAAAATTTCGCAGGTGAAAACGGTAAAAATCCTACAGGGTATGTAATACTTTTCAACCCATATTTATCAACATTTTTCTTCTCTCGAATATGATCAGGTTAGGTTTAGCCTTTATTCAAGATACAGTATCTTTAAAATTTTAAAGAAAAAATGGTTAACGTTGTTATGACATTTTACATTAAAAATATTATTGTTTCGACTCTACTAACCAATGTGGAGATTAAGGAGTTGGCGTTATGCTTTTCTCATTTTAAAATCCTTGTTAAATTTTATTTTCTCTATACATTTTAATGTTCAAAGAAACAGGGAAGTTTTGCTAGCAGATTTCTCACAGATTGCTAAGTACTAAACTAATGTGTTCCTATTTGGGTGAGTCGGTGGCGTAGTGGTTAGCGGTCCAGACTCGGGACCATGGAAGCGATGGTTCGAATTCGCGTTTTGCCTGTGAATGTTATCAATACTTTTTAACTTTGCTTTTCGGTACAATAGGTTTATTTTTTTCATTTCCTCTGCACCTACAAATTTTAAACGCTAGCTGTATCCATTTTTGTCGTCTGAGAGGTGTTTAAAGCAGTTGTGAAGACATTGAGGGAATCAAACGAACCAGAACTACATTTTGTACTTTGTAATACAACTACAAAGAGTACACTATTGTGTACTTTGTGTACTCAAAAGTATTCTTTGTAGTTATCTTGTACTACTTGTAGTTACTTTGTAGTTGCGAATATGATCAAATCGACAGAATATTCACTGGTGTAAAAGGACTCGGTCCAATTCTGCGTAAAAAGAGAACAAAGACAATGTTACGTCACAGAAGATACAGCACCTTTCAATTTCCTTTTAAGATTTTTTTCTCCACTGGCTCTTTGAAATTCCTAGTTATATGAAAGATGATGCAGTCTGCATAAACGTTTTTTGATAGTATAAATGTATTTTAAAGTACTAACTATTATATAAATTAGATAACCAACCAATTTGAGTTTAAAAGATATATGAAATGATATCAGTAGATAAGGTAGGTAATTTTCTAAGTAGATCTCTTAGTGTCGCTAAATAATCCCACTTCTATTTTGTATATTTTAAAGTGTTTTTAGTATATTTTTAGTAGTATATTCTGTAAAAGTGGTTGAATTAGTATCTTGTCTTCTTTAATTTTAATTCCTGTCAGTTATCTTAACAGTTTTAGAACTTGTGCAAAATTTGCGGAGAAAATCTGGTAATCCCAAAATTATAAAAGATACGGATTGTTAAGCAATTTAGATTTATATTGAATACATGAAAAACTGTAAAATGCAATAAATTTATATAATTTACTCAGGTAAAGAGTTCAAAACTATATAAAACTAAATTACCTTTAAAATTAAGCATAATAAGCCATTGGATTAATAACTTTTCAGGGTAAGGTAAACTCTGTCATTAGGTGTAATCCTTCAGCCCAATTCTAAAACAGCATATGCATCTGTACCTTTAAGTAAAATTGTCATGGAATAAATTATCAACAGCAATCGCTATTTCGAATTTTTGTTGAATTTCTGAATACTATACTACTAAAAGTACATAATATACCTATCCTAAGACAGTCTCGAAATCCGTTTGGAAAAGTAAAAAAATATGTATATATAACTGTTTACTATTTTACTATTGGTATAAACTGTATTGTAAATTGTAACATTTTTTAAGAACAAAATATTGGCTTATCAAAAGAGGAAATGTTCTTCCTACTTAAATTAAATGAAAATTACTACTGTATCAAGTGTTCTAAAGCGATAAAACATTCATTGGCCAAATAACTGTTCAACGGAGTTTTAATTGATTTTGTATTGTAATTTCATTATCTGTCGACACAGCTTTGCTGTTGTCTGTTTTGACTGAAGCCATCATAAATGTTTACTTTTTGTATTGTTATTCTCTTTGTTACGTTCTATCATTGGATGACTATCATAATGCAACAAAATGTGTTACTTTGTATACCATTTAACAGTATAGAAATGTACTATTAATATATTTCTGTGATAAACACAGTGTCTAATACATTTTATGTTACAGGGATTGACATTTCACGATTACGTTGGTAAGCAAACTTAATGTTCCTATGAATTTCAACGCTTTGTGCATGTTTATTTTTTATTTACATCGATTCTTAAGATGTGTTGCATTATCCGTTTATATTGTAGCTGCATAGTCAACACTTAAAAATGCGACAAAGGAGAGTGTTAATGTACTTAAAATCGGAGGGTGTAGAAATAGATGTATAGGTAAATGTTGTATAAAAAAATAGTAAACATAACAAAAAATATTGAAAATTTCTTCAAACTTCCCGAGCAACGTTTTATACAAAATCTTTGAATAATAGTTTATATTTCTCCTGCTTGATTGAAATTGGAATGAGTGTTTAACTGTTAAACTAATTTAAACAAACCTTTACCTTATTGAATACCTTTATTGAAATGGCGACCTAACTCAATAGGTAGTTTAAAGCCAAGTACGAATGAGGGATGAGTGTAGGATGATTGTGGCGCGATCTTGTAGTCTTGTTACTGACTAAGGCCGACATTCTCCTTAGACAGGACTGTTAATTCATAGCCCAACAGCCAATGGTATCTAGGGACCTACAGTTTAACGTGGGATCCGAACCACAATTTCAACCTCCCATATACGAATTGGTCTAATTATGAGGATGGTACTTATGGATGAACTGATTCACTAGTGCGGACGTTAAATACCTCTAAGTGAAACAATTTTTTTCGCAATAAAAATGCCCTATACCTAAAAGAGGAGATTATTTAAAAGAAAACATATGTCTTACGTTAGAAAATAATACTTTTCCAAGTTTTTGTATCTGTATTTATATTACTATTCACCATTTAAACATATAACCATCCTGTGTGTTATTGAAAGCAGTAAACTGATAGTACATGATGTATTTAATAGAGGAAGGCAATTTTGATTCCACCATTAACATTACAGTCGAGTTGCTCTGCTGCCGACAACAATGGAAAATCGACCGTCTTCAGAACTCGAATACAACATCTCGCGTAATGGAATAATGGAATACATTGTCAGTGCCCCATCCTGCACAAAGATCATCCACTTTTTGTGGTTGCAAACAAAATACAATATTTAATCTTTTTAGATTTGGAACATAATAAAAAGTTACTGACCGGCCTAATTTAAGTTAGTTATAGTATTTTGGAACAACAATTTCTTCCTGGAAAGTTGCCTTAAATTTTTAAGAATATTTACTTTTTGTTGTTTAAGTTTCACAAAGTTTAACTTGACAATTCTTTTCTGAAATTTTTATTATAATTTATATAGGCTTTATATACACAATAAAAATTACATTTAAAACTAGATATATTTGAAAAATATTACTATTTGAAATAATGCAAAGCAACAAAAGTTTTATTGACCACGACTCAACCACACTCGTTGTTAAAGTTGATGATAAACGAACAGTTTTTGACAAGTTTCAAACTGTCAAACATTACAGCTGCCCAAAAAGTATTCTTGAATTCAACAGTAAACAGTATTTTAAATCAGAACGAAATATGATATACTAATTACTTTAAAGATAGGCCTAACATTATATTTACTGTACAGTCTACGCGTAGTCAGGGTTACGTATTCCAATAGTAAAAACTTTTAAAATTAAAATAAATAACACTTCCAAACTGTCCCTTCTTTACAGCCTTCTCTGGTTCACAGTAAGATTTTTTTTATAAAACATAAATCTCAAAGTTATATATATATATATATAACTTTATATATATATAAAGTTATATAGTATATATATATATATATATATATATATATATATATATATATTATTTTTTAATTTTTTTGAGGAAGTAAGCTAGAATACAAAGCATAAAAATTTAATAATGTCTTGTTTTTATGTGAAAAGTACCAGAACTGTAATATTTTAAAACTCGTATTTTTAAGCTAGGTACTCAAAGGGTTTTTAATTTTACCATTTACCGGTATTTACTCTTATGTTATATTAATTTATCGTTACACGCACTAGATTTATTAAAGACGTAGTTTTGCGTGATTAGATAATCAGCAAAAAGGTCAGTGTTACCAACACAGTAAACTAATTCTCTTAAAATTCACCGCATACTACCAACCCAAGGTTGTGTCACTCAAATCAGTTGGTACTGTATAACTAATGGCTGCTTAAATATTATTAAAACAGATAAAACAATGTTATAGCTTTATATAAAGTACATTTTGATGCCTGTACAAAAGTGATGCAACCACCACTGATTTTCAAGATAATTTTGTCTTAAACTTATACTCATTCGACTATACACAAGCAAGTTACCAATCCAACATGTGTACATAACGATTTAGATGGGCCGTGATGCTTGGGGAAAAGGGAACATTACGGGATGGCAGGCAGGAAATGAGACGGAGGCGGGGGAATGCTGCTCAGTCCCATCTCCCACCATGACACTGTCGCATCGTCTGTGTTAGCTGAAATTGAGCAACATGCACTCTAGCTATTATTTTATATAATAGTGAAACTAAAAGTATTATGTCTTTAGCAATAGTTATTTTTAAACAATTTCAAGTTAATATTGATATAACTCATGTTATTGCCTACTTTACCAAGTTTGCAACCACTAGAAAAAAGCTGAAAATTATTGTACACTATGGCGTATCAAAGTTCAAACGGAACGGTATACACCGTTTTATAATTACATAACTCTCAAATATAAGTTATCGTCAGTAGGGGGACTTGGGGCTGCATACGCCTGCTGTGGGATATGTGGGATAATTTATGCAACCCCCCCCCCCCCCCCGAGGCCACCCAAGTTGCTGACCCCCCCCCCTCCCCCCCCTCCCCCCCTCCCCGCCCCCAAAATAGTAGAGGTGTTTGGTGCTTTTTTTTTTTTATTATTTATTTTTTTTATTTATTTATTTTTTTTTTATTTATTTTTTATTTTTTTTTTTTTTTTCATTTATTTTATATATTTCGTGTATTCTCATCTACATAATTCCATTCCCGCCTTAACGCTACCCACGTCATCAACGTTAGTTACATAACCGTCCGCCTGTCCTTGAAACACGCGCGCTTTTACAAAATATCGATCACCTCATACACTGCAAGTAAGCGATTCACTCAGTCTCACACAGTCACTCGTGCGGTACAGACATGAGCGCATCCGGATTAATTGACGAGTACTTGAACGCATTCATGGCCGACATCAACGCTGCGAACGACAATGCTACAGTTGAACAGATCCCAGTTCCACCAACACCACCGAGACCTAAGAAGAGGATAAGACCTACGACTAAGCCTAAAGTGGAAGAAACAGCAAAACCAGGATGGGTTCCAAAACCATCAGACGACTGTCCCATCGTGTCGTGGCTTGAAAATGGACAATTTTACGCGGTGCAGAATCCATCAAACAGCGGACCAGTACTATTTAAAATGGAAATGTATGACGGTTCGGATATGGTGTACAGATGTGGCTTATTTATAGACAAGAACAGTGAATTATATGAGAGTGTCAACCAGGTAGTGGACAAATCGGAGAATATGTGGATTGATAAAGCTACGGGAGTACCGAAGATTAGCGGCTTGACACAAACAGTAACACGATACAGTAAGACAGTAGAGAAACCGAAAAAGCCAGTGGTAAAACCGAAAAAGCAAGCTGCGCGTAGAAGACCCACCAAGAAAACATTGTAGGAACAACGTCTAGACACTGTGCAATGCGACCTCGCCGAACACCTGCGCTCATAAAAATCCATGATGGCCGCCACCCTTCTCGACCACCTGCACAAACAAAAGAAGCGGTATGATCCTTCTCAGAATTCATCAACCAGCTGCACAAACAAAAGAAGCGGAACGACCCTTCTCAGATTTCATCGACCACCTGCATCCGGCCACCTGCACAAACAAAAGATTGGACACCTGCGAGACGACCCTTCTCAGATTTCATCAACCACCTGCGCAAACAAAAGAAGATTTATGATGTCTAGACACTGTGGAATGTGCCGAACACCTGCGGGACGACCCTTCTCACGTTTCATCGACCACCTGCACTGAACACCTGCGCACATAAAAAATTCCAAGATGGCGTCGTGGGCAACAAAAACCGAACGAACGGACTGACCGAGCATCATTCTTCGCCTGGAGACCACTTCGACTAGTCGCATCATCCCCATACTCTCTCATCATTACCATGTCGAGCATCAGCAGCAGCATGACTTCAGAGTCCGCACCTGGTGTAACGATGGACCTGCGGACATCATTGAACACCTGCAAGTCCAGCTCTCCGGCCTACACCCGCCTGTCTGATCTGCGAGAGGAGTGTAGCTATGCGATCAGCGGGATGGAGCGTGTGACCACTCCATTCGGCGAGACAGTCGTCGTCATTCTCGAGGGACAAGTCGGCGATGATTTCTTCCTACGAGTCTACCTGCCCAGGCGTTTCAACCAAGTCCTGAGCGATCACGACATCGAGCGGTACAACAGCGGCTTCGGAGATCGCCTACGTCTGATGAAGCGCAGCCCACTTCCAGGCAGTAAATTTACACCGTTGGAATTTTTGTAAAGCAAGAAAAGAAGACTCAAGATTTAATTAACCTTTATAAATTTTGATAGCTTTCGTAAGCAATAAAAATCCATGTACATTACAGCATAAACTAATGTCTTTTATTTTAAGATGAAACCCCAAACCTTTATTTTAAGCAAATTGTGTGATATTTAGTTTTAGTGTCAGTAGCGATCATGAGCTTGAAGTGGCAACATCCATTCTCAGCCATTGTGGCGGGTCCTTCAGGTAGTGGTAAATCACATTTTGTGTCCAAGTTTATTGAACACATAGATGAAATGTGTGATGTAAAATTTGCCAAAATTAACTGGCATTATGGTAGTGGTGGAGGAGGAGGTGATGTAAGTAATTCCAAAATAAGCCACATTGAGGGTTTACCAGACTTGAGTGATTATGATGGTAAGGAACCAATACTGGTTATAATTGACGATATGATGCGTGAGGCAGACGATAGAGTGGTGGATCTATTCACGAAGGGTTGCCATCACCGCAACATCAGTGTATTTTTCATTACTCAAAATCTTTTTCATCAGGGTCGTGGGCAGAGAGACATCTCACTAAATGCTCACTACATTATATTTTTTAAAAATCCCAGAGACAGAGTACAAATCAGATATTTAGCCAGGCAGATATATCCAGACAGCCCAAAGTTCATAGAGGAAGCTTACAGTGATGCCACGAAACAGGCACACGGTTATCTGCTTTTGGACTTGAAACAGTCGACATCTGAGGACATGCGAGTACGCACTTGCATATTCCCCGAGGATCGTGTAAACTACGTGTACTTGCCAAAGAAAAAATAGCCAGTCAGTCAGTTGCAATCATGTCGTGCTTGAAGAAGGACGCACCGCTGCTCAGAGCGCTGATACACGCAACACCCAAGGAACGCAAGGCACTGCTAAAGGTTTGTGACAAGAGTCGCATTCGTTCAGTCTGCGAGTGCGCCTACAACGTGCTACGTGGGAACGTGCCTCTGTCGAGTAAGACTAAAAGCCAGTTGAGCAAACATAAAGTGGCTCTGAGGCGCTTAGTAAGACAAGGACAGTGTTGGGGACAGAAACGAAAGTATCTAGTGCAGAAAGGCGGCGGAGTTTTTATTCCATTACTATTGGGCACAGTGTTACAGGCAGCAGTCAGTAGTGCATTGGGAAAGTGAGATGGATGTCCAGACGAAACCATTTTATTTGACTTTACTTAGCGGCACGGGTCCCTCAACACATTATTATCCGAAAAATACCACACATGATTTTACTGTACAACTACCGAATTACATTTGCTTGGACGGTGGCGATTGGGAAGTAGCGCTCGTAGAAACGTATTATCCATGTTCGTTCTCAACAGTAGACTCCGATGCTCTACTAAAAATATTTGGTTACAAAAAGGAAGAAGAAGACAAGAAGTCTGCGGGAAAAGAAGAAGACAAGAAGTCTGCGGGAAAAGAAGGCAAAAAGAAATTATTCATCGTCGACGTTAAACCAAATCCCGGAAACTACACTTCAGTCGAAGATTTGTTGAAACACATCAACGGGTTGAAAAGTGTAAAGAAAACTGGAAGTGTATTCAGTATTGACGAAGCAAAGCGTCTTAAAGTAACGTTCGGAACAAATACATTGGGAACTACCGAAGGAGTGGCTGGTTCCCAAAAAATCGGACTTCAGTTGGGAATAGTACGGGGAGACGAATTGTTAAATGTACCAGGTTTACAAACGAGTACTAGACCGATTAATTTAAATCTTGGTTTACCATCACATATGCTCGTGTACTGCGATCTGATTGAAGAACAAATATTAAGCGATGCCCGTACACAGTTATTGAGGATTATCAATATATCACACACGATAGATGATTATGGAACGTACAAGGCAGCATACATCAATGATCCGCACTACGTACCGGTGAGAAAGAAGACATTCGAAAGTGTGAGAATTTATGTGAAGGACATCTTAAAGCGAGATCTCTCATTCCGTCACGGAGCGTTGACCGTTAAACTACACTTCCGACCGACCGCTGCTGCACATCAATAATGGAGCACGCAAAGAAGATGGCTGTCGTCCCGCAAGAGCTTATTGAGCGTTTACAGGCTACATCATCGGAGAAGCCGTCAAGCAATTTGTCCACTACGGAAGGGCTGGATGTGGAGATGCAGAAAATAATGAATAACAAGAGTATAGACGATAGTGAAAAATGGAAACTGTACAATCAGGCGTTGCAACGTTTCTTACACTTTGCCTCTAATAATCGCCAGCCGATTAATATTCCAATTGTGGATACGGCATTTGGTGATGATGCCCAACACATGACACGGGGTGCAGCGGAAGGGCCAGTCGATGAGATTGTCGAAATGTTCTCAAAGACATACAGGAGTGATGCCCGCAATCTGTTGCGATTTATGAAAAAACCCGATAGTCGAATCAGTTGGGATATCAACTACTCGGTGTTTATCGATGGTCGAAAACTACCGAATGCGAATATAGTTGATATTTTGAATAACATAGTGAGAGTTCGAATAACCGAACGTATACCGCCAGGATGGATGGAAGTGATGACCGCTTTGAAAGAAATGAATGTGCCTCTAGAATTTATAAATAATACCAGAGCGTTACGGGAATTGAATGATACATTCAAATCATCATTGCGGATGACCAGTTCACCGAGTGCACCATCACCGCGCAGAACACCGATGCGAGAGCGGCTACGTTCGTGGGCGACAGTGAAACGAGGAGCTAAGGAGCGTCGCGGTGAGACATCATTACAGAGAACATTACGTGAGGTGGATAATTATCTAGCGAAAACACCGATTGAAGAAGCTGCGACTGGCGGCTATGCTGCGTCAACTCCCATCATAAGAGACGAATACCAGTGGGACAGGGAGCCGTTGGGCTTTCTAGACAGGTGGGAACCGTATCCGACCAAGTGAGCATGTACCGTCTCTACTACGACCCCGGCGAGCCCGGTGCGTTCGGCGGTGTCGCGCCGCTAGTGCGAGCTGCACGCAAGAGAGATATTTCAAAGTCGAAAGTAATCGAATGGTTACAATCACAGGACACTTATACATTACACAAGCCGGCCCGTAAACGCTTCCCACGTAATCAGTACTCTGTTTTCGGCCCGTACGAACTGTGGCAAGCAGACTTGAATGATATGCGAGGATTGAGTAAATACAACGATGGAGTCACTTACCTACTGACCGTGATAGACGTGTTCAGTAAACGTCTGTACGTGAAAGCGTTGAAGAGAAAGAAAGGTGCAGAAGTAGCGGTGGCATTCGAAGAAATATTCAAAGAAGCGACTAAAACTCCACGTTGCCTCCAGTCTGACAAAGGAACAGAGTTTACCGGCGCCAAGACCAGACAATTATTCAAAATGTACGGAATAAAATATGTGACCACGCAGAATCCCGATGTTAAAGCAGCAGTAGTGGAACGCGTGAACCGCACGTTAAAGTCTCACATGTGGCGTTACCTGACTTACAAAAACACTTATCGATATATCGATGTACTGAACAAACTGGTGAAAGCATACAATGCCAGTGCACACAAGAGTCTCGGTGGTGGATTGCGTCCCATCGATGTGAAAAATGATCGGACGATAGCACAGGTGCTGCAACGCATGTACAGTAAAATTCCACGCCGTGTTAAGCCTAAACTCAAGATTGGTGACACAGTGCGCATAGCAAAGGAGAAGGGCACATTCGCCAAAGGCTACGAGACCAATTGGAGTAACGAAGTGTTTACTATTCGTAAAGTGAACACTCTGATGCCGCTGCCCATGTACACGCTGGCGGACCTCAAAGGTGAAGTTTTGACCGGCCAGTTTTACGAACACGAATTACAGAAAGTAATCTATCGGAGTGATCAACTATTCAAGATTGACAAAATACTGGACACTCGTGGCAGAGGCACCAGTAAGCGTTTTTACGTCAAGTGGCGAGGTTACGGAGACGAGTTTAACTCTTGGGTGAGAGCGCAAGACTTACAAAATGTCTAACTCGCAATTCTTCCTGACGCTACCCAGCAACAGTTCTATGGAATATTTCCCCAACAATAAGGTGTCAAACTACACTACGCATCTTTCGAAACAGATACGATTGGAAGGTGCATGGGAGATGGCTCTGGTGGAATCTCACTATCCATGTTCATTTCCATTAGTGGGCAAGAACGAGATTATAATAATCGAACAGGATACTATTCTTTCCGCCATAGGTATGGAAGAGCCAGACAAGTACACGTTTACTCTGGACATGGGTTACTACAAGAATATAGCCGAACTGCTGAATATGATTAATGATGCAAAGGACCTCATCGATTACGTAGAGTTCACTTATGACAAAGATGCTGACAGAGTGGAAATAAAAATACTGAAAGAAGATGTGGTTGCGATACATTTAGACTATAAACTGGCTTTACAGTTGGGATTCGATCCGCAACAGAAGGACATTGTGAAAAACAATAAAGCGTCATGGCCACCGAATCTATCGATGGGGCTTCCAGCTAACATGTACGTGTACTGCGATCTGATTGAGCCACAGTTGATCGGAGACGCTTCTGCCCCGCTATTGAAAATCATCAACATTGACAGAGGTGACTACATGCACGGGGCGAATAAGACTGTACTCTATACCAGCCCGCATTACGTGCCGATCACAAAAGGTGCATTCGAGACTGTAGAAATCGACCTCAGGGATCACACGGGGCAAAACCTGTCATTCCTGTTCGGGACGTCGTACGTGAAGCTGCATTTCAGAAGAGCTCTGCATAATTAACTGTAATAATGGCTTCGAACGATCCGTACATGGCGTACTACTATCGCCAGCATTCGCAGACGGGCGGATCGATAGAAAAAGTGTTTCGCGGTGCCGCCTATCAGAGAGGACATGGAGTCGGCAGCTTCTTGGGCGGTATGTTTCGCACCGTATCTCCGATAATCAATAGCGGAGTTGCAGCATTGGGCAGAGAAGCGTTAAAGTCCGGAATGGGTTTTCTAGGTGATGTCACTCTGCGTACGAAACATCCCAGAGATGCGGCAGAGGAGCGCATGAAAGAGTTTACCGGGTCGTTGAAACGCACGGCCGATGACAAGATTGAACGAGTTCTCCGTGGTGGTGGCAGTGTCAAGCGTCTGCGGCCTGCATCCAAAAAGCGCGGATCGCGTAAGAGTGGCGCGAAACGCGCAACGCGCAAGACTTCCGCGAAGCGCGCAATGCGTGGCGGCAAGAAACAATCGAGTAGCGGTCGCACACTGCGTGTCACACCTCAGTCTCTGGCTAAACTCCTTAGAGGAAGGACGTCATCATCGCCGTCCAAGAAGAGAAAAGCAGCAGTTAAAAATAAAAGGAAAGCAGCAAAGACAATAAGGGATATTTTTAATTAATCATGTCGTTCATACATCAAAGATCATGCGAATGCGTCAAGACGGAGCTGGACTTGTTTTCACTACCGCCCACACAGACGAGTATCGAAAATGGAAAATGGATTCAATACAAACCGATATCCACACTGACGGACGATTCACCGATAGAGTTTGTAGTGCCAGGCAATGGCGAAGAGTACACCGATCTCTCGCAAACAATGCTGGAAGTCACAGCATCGATAATCAAGGCGGACGGAGCGGCGATTGCTGCGGATGATGCAACTAAAGCTGGTCCGATAAATAACTGGCTACACTCGTTGTTCAGTCAAGTGGACATGTGCATGAATCAAAAATTGGTTACACCACAAAATAACACTTACGCCTATCGAGCGTACATCGAAACAGTATTGAACTACGGATTCGATGCCAGGAAATCGCATCTATCGTCCGTGCTGTGGAACGCCGATGATTCAGGCCATATGGAAAACACCGAAGACGATAATGATGGATTGGAAAAACGACGGAAGCTAACGAAAGGAGGACGAGAAATCGATTTGGTCGGTCATTTGCATTTGGACATGTGTAATCAGAATAAATATCTTTTGAACGGAGTCGAGCTACGCTTCAAGTTAAACAGGTCGAAAGATGCATTCTCCATAATGGTACACGAAGGTGACTACAAAGTGCATATCGTCGATGCGAACCTGTGGATTAGAAGATGCAAAGTCAGCCCGACCGTACTGTTGGCGCACAGCAAGATACTGCAGTCCGGCACCGCTAAGTATCCAATCACACGAGTGGATGTGAAATCTTTCACGCTCGCTTCCGGCATAAGGAGCAAAACTCTGGACAACGTATTTCTGGGACAAGTTCCGAAGCGCGTGATTGTCGGAATGGTAACCAATGCCGCATTCAACGGTGATGTCAAAAAGAATCCGTACAATTTCAAGAATTTCGATTTGAACTACTTCTCTCTGTACGTGGACGGTGAACAGGTGCCGGCCAAACCACTCCAACCCAAGTTCTCTCCTGCAGGTAGCGCAAAGTTCATTATGGCGTACAACACAATATTCAGCGGCACGGGGATCCATTTCTCAGACGCTGGAAACGTGATCAGCAGAGAAGATTTCGAAAACGGCTACTGCTTGCTAGTGTTTGATCTGACACCCGACCTGTCTGCCAGCGATACCGGCCACTGGAATCTCGTACGCAATGGCAGCGTGCGCATGGAGCTGGGATTCGGCACCGCGCTAACCGAGACTGTCAACTGTTTGGTGTACGCAGAGTTTGACAACGTAATTGAAATCGATCGACACCGCAACGTGATGGTCGACTTTGGTGGCTAGTCTCTCACCGGCACTCGTACGAGATGGATCGCTTACGCAGAGTACGTTGCAGGAATTTGGCCGCTCCCATCATTATTGATTTCCAGAGTTTCAAAGACAACATCAATGATTACATAATGAAGGAAGTCTGCGTTATGGAAGTGGACAGCGGGATACTACTGATGCATCACATCGCCAAACCGCCATTCAACAGGGACGAACTGACCATCGATAAACATCGAGAATCCCATTGGCTATCGAAACACTATCACGGATTAAAGTGGGATCAAGGGGACATCGGCTACTGCGACTTGGAACAAAAACTACGAAAGATAATCGCCAAACGACACACCGTCTATGTCAAAGGATCGGAAAAGAAGAGTTTTATATACAGACATTTAGTTATTGATCACTGCACTACCAACGTTATCGACTTGGATGATATCGGATGCGGTTCACTGGCTACAATCAACAATCTACTATCGAAATCCACGCTGCGATGTCGCCATCACAGATCACCGAACCATCGATGCTCACTGTCCAATTGCATCGCATTGCACGGATGGTTGTTTTTGACTAACAATATTGATGATGAATTGGAATCTACTGATGAAACAAGTTCATATTTCTGCTCTTGCTTTCACACGTCTACGAGCACTACAACAAGTACTACCACCGCAGCTGTTGGCATCGACAGCGTAGAATGAATACCAATCAGATTGAGAAATATCTATCGACTCTGCCAGTACACAATCATGGGGTCTACGCTGCCGACCGACTACCGCATCGCATCTCCCCGTCTACAGCAATCGTTGTGAATACCGATCCACACAATGAAGACGGTACGCACTGGGTTGCATTCTACCTGGACCGAAAGAGTGATGTCATTGAATTCTTCGACAGTTACGGACAACCTCCACATCTGTACTTCTACCAAGGATTCCTGAGACGTAACGCTCGTCGTTACCTGTACAACGAGTATCGCCTACAAGATGATGACAGCACAGTCTGCGGCCACTACTGCCTGACTTACCTGTACTATCGAACTCACCATGATATGAGGATGATGGACTTCGTGCAGCTCTTCGACGACACCTCCACTACTCACAATGATGCGATGATCAGAAGACTATTCACCAGATTGTATAAACACTTGTAGCAATTTTTGCTATTTTCTTTGTAAAAATCTTTTTATATTTTTCTTTTTATTGTAAAGTAAAAATCTTTTTCATTTGTCTTGTAATGTAATTTTTTTTTCTTGTAATAAAAATGAGTACTCAACAAAC
The DNA here is from genome assembly GCA_030545055.2 of Neoaliturus tenellus. Lineage (NCBI taxonomy): Eukaryota > Metazoa > Arthropoda > Insecta > Hemiptera > Cicadellidae > Neoaliturus > Neoaliturus tenellus. The sequence continues at coordinate 259,578,210 of CM061533.1, read as the reverse complement.
ACCAATCTTTTCATTTCCTTTTAGTATGTAAGTTAATCATTTTTAACAGGCTCAATATTTCAAAGTGCATTTAGAAAAATCAGATAGTTTAATCTTTGTGTAGACTCGACATTTATAATTTACTTTCAAAGACCAGAGAGTCTAGTAACTCAGTATTTCAAAAGAGTCTGATAGTTTACTCATTGCACATATTTGACATAACAGTTCAAAGTGAAAAGAGCCTATTAGGTTAACCTTTATGCAGACTCGACATTACATTTTTACTTTCAAAGACCAGAGAGTCCAGTAACTTGATATTTCAAAAGAGTCAGATAGTTTAAGTATTTGTACACCTCTGTGCAGACTCGTCATTTATATTTTACTTTCAAAGTGAAAAGAGTTTGATATCTTAGTATTTTTAAAAAGCAATGAGTCTGACAGTGAATGATCTTATTACTATGTGTAAAACTGGAAAATGAAAACAAGTATGTCAATACAAATGACTAGATTTATTGAAACAATCTTAAGTCTAACATCAAGTGTATTGAAAAAGGAGGAATATTGAATCATTGGATAGAAACTTTATACATTATTTAACAATAATAAAATTTATAGAATAGACATCAAAGATAAAACATTATAAAATGGTCAACAAAAATGAATTTGATTCATTAATAAAATTTACATACAAGCAACAACAAGAAAATGTACACCACAAAAATAAATAAAAGTTCATATCACAGTCCACACCAGTCCATAAACAGTCCATATCACAGTCCATAAACAGTCCATATCACAGTCCATCACACACTCCCGAGATCCGAACAGAGCCTACCCGATCACACTCATGCGACTTAAATTATACTGTCTAGTCGTCTACGTCCATCGGCGCTGGTAGAGCTGGAGGTAACGGTGGCGCCCTGGGGGGAATAGCATAGTGCCCCCACGGAAGCGTGTTTATTCCGTCCTCTGGCATTACGTAACGTTTATCATCATATGGTGCCAGGGACCGCTTCCTTACCACAACGGTGTAGATTATGTGGTGTTTGCTTTGGAACCTCTGATTGTCCGTACTTTTGATAGTCTTGTTGTATAAACAATCTAGGTAATCTTGTACGGACAGTTCCTTTGCAACTACGGCGCGGTTGACGCCCTTTGCCCGCTTTATCGGCGGAGGCGCACCACAGTCGTCGTCATCTCCGTTACCAACAGCACACGTAAAGCCTCCGGATACCATACAATATAATTTTGCCATCAAGCCGACGAATAACCTAATAACTCTCCCACCGACTTCGTCCTTGAATTTCCCCAAAACCCTAGCGTTGCGCCCGTCGTAGCACATGTGGTTCTGGGGATAGTTGCTGGTGTCGAAGTCGTCCAGGTGCGTCATCATGTCGCGGTAGACGTCTAGGGTACGGATGGCGTAGACGATACCATCTGTGTCCATGTAGGCCATCTTTATATTCTCGATGCCGTACCTTTCTACCATATCGTAGTGAAAACCGTACATCCACCGTTTACTGTGGTCCAGAATGCACATTCCCGCATAGACTGGCTTGTTGAGTACAACTCGTACTTTCGCCATATTTAGTAGTGCCAAGTTCTCGTCGTACCAAATACGGTCATTGAAATTCGCCTTGGCCACGTACTTCGTGTATGTCTTGCGGGATGTGGCGATCTTCATGTTTTGGTGTTTTCTCACATTCTGGAGACTCATACCGTAGACAGCATTGACCATCAATTTGAACATTTCTACTTCAAATTTGTTGGTGGCCTGCCGTCTCAGTTCGGTATTCAGCATCACGTACGGTTTTAACCACGGCGACTGTTTAAAACGCATAATCCGGTGAACGCGGCGAACACGCAGTCCATTCTCGATCGCTTGTTGTAAGTAACGATAGTGGATCACGTATTCATCCTTGTCCGTGAGAGTAGCCATTAGTTTGCTGGATTGTCCTGCTCCGCTATTAATGATGTCTTCTGATGAGTAGGGCAGCTGGTAAGCCGGCGACTTTCGTACTTCCGGACAGAACGGGAGATCGCGGTGTTTGTCGTGGAGTGCCTGGTCTCTTGGGTACTCCAGATCAACCTCCAAAACGTATCCATACTCACCGTCTGCCGGTATGTCCATGATGTTCAAGTCGTCGATTTCCTGCTGCGACAGCCACTCAAAATCTTTGTAGGGGAGTGGTTCTGACATGGCCCATCCGTAGAGGTTATTTGCGTCATAATACATTAAAAATGTATCATCGTCGTATTCTACGACACCTCCACTTGTCGATGCGCCCTGGCCGTCTCGGTTACCGCCATCTTCCGCTCTTGTGTATTTGTTGTTGGCGACAACGTGCCTGGTGACGCATTGGGTCAGTCCACCTCGGATGCCCTTCTCGAAGAACAAGTACATGTCGACATCTCGCAAGGTATCGAGCACCACTCCAGTCTTGAGAAGCATTACGTCCCACGCGTATGAAGGTAGCGTCAGATAATGTGCAGGATCCAAGTTGTAGTGCGTCATACACATGTCTCTGAATCCCTCGAACACGTCGGCGAGCAGTAGAACGTCTGTCATCAAATAAATCTCTGCGTACTGCCCGAGGGATATGCAGTTGAACTTATTCCATACGCGTTGGGCGTGTGCGTAGTCCTCGTCGGTTACATTTTCTCCGAAGACATCTTTAGGTGGCAGGTGATCGTCATTTAGTGCTTCCATAGACGTGACGTACTCGTAGGGGAAGATTCCCTTCCTTCGAAGCAAATCAAAGTCTTCTTGGTCTTGGTACCGGGCGCGTGTGATGTGCATTTTGTTGGCCGGCAGAAGCGACGCCAATGTACCTAAAGCCTTCGACATAAGGCGGTACGAATCGACGAACTGTAATTTAATACTATTCCGCCGGCCAGCGCCCGGATATTTGAAGCGCTTCGAGAAAGTGATGTACTTTTCTTCGGTGTTGGCGAGTACCTCAACGTCTCCCTTGTCCACGCCTAACTCACGCACGATGAAGTGAGCGTCGTAGTTGGAAAGGTTGTGGAAATACATATTGACGGTCTCCTGTTCCCTGTAGCGGAGGTTGCACGAACGATGAGCAGCTCCTCTGTAATTGTACGGAGGCGAGTGTTGGTGATCCCTAACTTTCATTTTATCTTCACCATCGTTAGGGCCGAATTCCCGCTTACAGATGTGACAGACAGTGGCACGTCGGAATTGGAGTTCTTCCTGCTCTGTCAACTGCGGTGGGTCTCCGGGCATGCGCTGGCCGTAAAGGATGTCGCCAATCTTCCGTACGTCATCCCGTACAGCGTTAATAAAATGTTGCGCAGCATCCTCGCCTCTGTACATTCGCAGCTTGGAGAAGGTGTTGGAATCCTGGTCATCGTCATCGCAGTCTCCCTCGTCGGCTGTTCTTAGGTCGTCGCGAATGTAATATGCATAAGCGTACGGTCTGTGGACATTCCTAACATTGTTGGGCAAACCACCCACGCGCTGCTGGCCGGTCGTTCGGTTAGTTGCTGGGTCCCAAGCAGGCGGTTGAACAGTTGGTGCGGGATGAATGGGCCTTTCAGCCTCAAAGGGTACGAGCATACTCTCGAAGTCGGCATATATCGTAAACCGACTCCTCTTTGTACGCTCGGGCCGATTGAACATGATGTGCTCTTCTTCCGCAACATCGGTTCTCAATGGCGCGTTTTTGGAGCAGTAACGCTTGTGTTCTTCTAACCGCTGCTCTCCTGTGAGACCCAGTTTGTTTGGTCGGCTATCAAAATGTGCAAAGCATCTCTTGCACATGAATAGTCTTCGATGACCTAGTGTTATTTGCCTAACAACTAGTCTCTCAAAGTCTGAGATGTAAGTGTAGTGGGTGGTTCGTTCATCAGTTAGGAATAGCAGATCGAAGTGGTTCGGTAGCTCTTGATCCACGACGCGAAGGGGGAAAACATAGTGCTCTTCTTTGTTTTGGTGGTGTTTCTGCTTCTTTTTGTCCAAACCGTACACATTTATGCTTACGCCGGGGTTGTTGCGCTCAAACGTGCGGATTTTATCTAATCTTACTGGAAATTCCAGTCCATCGAAATTTAGGTTCGACCGTGCTCTGACTTCTGCCGTGAAATGGTTAGCAGTAAGCCTGTCACGTCGAGCATTTTCAATAAATTTAGAAAGCATTGCGTATTCAAAACAACGCTCATCCGCAACGTTGAACACATTTACCACGGCTTTTTTCATGGCGATATCGCGAGGAAGGGGGATGAAGGAGCTACCTCTGATAGGGCTGTAAACATTGACTCTCACTTCCATATCTAAAACCCTAACAAAACTCCACCCCGAACCCTTCATCTCGCATGTCTCTTTCTCCAACAAGATTTTATTAATAAACGCTTGACAAATTTCATCAATGTCACTCGTATGGAGAATTTCGACATTCTTTGTCTTGAAGGCACGCCTACAAGTATCGCCATGGATATTTACAAATTCGCATTCGACCCAGATGTTGGCTTTGATGGCATGAGTGTGATTTAGTATTTGTCGCATGAGTGTGGTTACCTGAGTCCTGAGCGACAGAAGGAACTCCTGCAGGGTAATTGACTCGTCCGCGGGCTCTGCTAGGCTGTAGGTCTTGAGTCGCCCACGGAACGCCGTCTCAATCTCCACGAAACCCGCAGGAGCTAAGCCGCCAGGGATCTCAGGCGCCTCGTCGTCTTCACTTGATGTTGCCACTGATGCTGGCGACGAGGGGGCAGGCGAAGGTGGTTGGACTCCGCTGGGCTGCTGTTCCGCACGGCGGGCTTTGCAGTGTTTGCGGGCATGGATCAGCATATTCGACTTCCTCGTGAAGCTTTTGCCACACCCGTCACACGCATGGCCTGAAAAAATACAAAATATTGTAGTCTCGTGTGTAATTATAATGCTCAACCTGAAAAGATTCAGTTTTCAAACCAATATGAAAGTTTAAGTTCAACGTTTAATATAGATATTTCACATTGGAATTCAATATAGATATTTCACATTGGAATTCAATGAAAGATATAATTGACAAAAGTTAATAATACTTTTCTGAATGTCTGCATTGTGAATGTCTGCATTGTGACTGAGTTTCATTTAATATTAAGATTGTATGGTTTTTACAATAGAGCCCTTTGACGCTGTAATCCATTTAGTGTAGACGAAATGTCTGAATGAATATTTTATTTGAGGTGAGTTTGTAAATTAATATTTCAAAGTAATGGATAATCACATACCTGTTGTGGGGGCTCCAGCGGGCTCTGGGGCTTGAAGTGGACTCGGTCTTTGCTCGACGTCAGGAGCGGAAGAGGGTCCGGCCCTAGGCTCAAAGTCAGGAGCATTAGAGGGACCGGGTCTGGGCTCGACGTCAGGAGCAGAAGAGGGGCCGGGTCGTGGTTCCGCAGGGGCAGGAGTAGGGACGAAGTCTATAACAAAAGCACAGACATGATTAGAAACTTTTATATTAGATGTATAAACACAGTGAAAGGTGTAAATCTTTTCAAACACAAAGTACATCAAAACGCAAATGTTATAGAAATGAAAATGTTGATTTACGTTAGATATGTGAGTGTGCAACAAAGTGTTTAACTAAATTGAGATTAAAAGTGAGTCTAGTTACAGTGGGGCGGATGCTAAATTGGATTTATTTCTCATCATTATGCATAGTACGAATAAGAGTAGAAATTGTGAAGTATATAGACATCTGACTGTTTAGTGGACATATATAAAGTTTAAGATACTAACCTGGTCTAAATGCTGGGTTCATTGCCGGTTGAGGTCGATGAAAACTGTTGATGTGACGGCGCAGAGCATCCTCCCTCGAGAAATCCTTGTTGCACTCCGGACACGTAAAGTCGATTCCGCCGTGGGCGGAGCGAACATGTCGGGTGACATGGCACTTGTTTTTGAAGGCTTTGCCGCAGTGGACGCAGGAAAAACGACGGTCAACGTTGTTCATGATGATCTGTAAATAAAGAGCATTGACTATTAGATCTCTGACACTATTCTAAGAGTAATATGAATCGGGGGGGGGGGGGGGGGGGTCACATGAAATCCGACTATATCACCATACTACTAGTACAAATTAAAATATAAATAAATTTGAACGTTTAAGTCCTAAATAAACTCTTCAAAACTGCTCTAATTGTGAATACGCATTTTGTTGAATATAAAGTCTCTAAATACGTTACTAGCCTAATCAAACGTTTTAATAACTCAATTTATTTATTATAATTTACATGCTATATGAATAAATGTGGTAGATGTTTAAACGATTTGCGCTACGAAAAGACAGTCCAGGATGGACCAAACCCATCTACTATTTTTTAAGTTTTATAAAATAAAAATAAAATAAATAAAAATTTAAAATAATAAATAAAATAAATGGAAATATAAGTATGATTGAGAATTTGAGTATGAACATTCTACTCAACGCTACGAGCCATAGTCTATATGGAACAAAACTAATCTACTATTTGTTAAAAGTTTTAGAAAATTAAAAAAGTCTCTAAATACGTTACTAGCCTAATGAAACGTTTTAATAACTCAATTTATTTATTATAATTTACATGCTATATGAATAAATGTGGTAGATGTTTAAACGATTTGCGCTACGAAAAGACAGCCCAGGATGGACCAAACCCATCTACTATTTTTTAAGTTTTATAAAATAAAAATAAAATAAATAAAAATTTAAAATAATAAACAAAATAAATGAAAATATAAGTATGATTGAGAATTTGAGTATGAACATTCTACTCAACGCTACGAGCCATAGTTTATATGGAATAAAACTAATCTACTATTTGTTAAAAGTTTTAGAAAATTAAAATATTTATTCACATATGTGTATGATGTAGTGAAAACTATTGCCATCATACTCCTTAAGTTTCTTGACCAAGTCAAAATTACAGAAACGTAATAAAAAGAAAAAAAAAAAACTATATTTAATTATAACTAGTTATTGTAAATTAGAAATAATACTTACATTTGAAGTAAGAAGTATCCAAAGAAGACACTGGCGTAGACAGAGGCGCAAGCGGAACGAAGTGCAGGAACGTCCGGTCACTACGGCAGCTAGGCAACTACTGATGCCGGGGAGTGTAGAAAATGGCCGACGCTCGGTTTGGTTATATAACGACTGTGAGGTGACGGTCGGTGAAGGGACGCGCAGCTGCGTGGGGTGACGGGTAATATAAGACGCGCTATTGTGTAACGTCGCCGGGCGGACGCTCCCACGCAGGGGTGTGGTCGGCCTATTGTACCGGCTCCCCTATCTAAGGAATGTCGCACCTGGCCGAGGGTCGGTACCTTTACACCGTGGGTGGTCTAGAGTTTGTATTACCTGGCGGGAAAATAACGTCCTGCTCCCCCACTCCTACCTGCTGCGGCCACAGATTTTGGTCAGATAGCACTATGGAGTCCGAGAAGAAGGTTGTCGACAAAACCGATGAACAGCATTTGTGGAACTCCTCTATTACAGAGGAGGAGTTACATGCGGCCGTCGAAGCTGTCGAGGAAAAGGAAAAGAACCTCAGGCGACTCTGGTTAGCTCAGATGGATATTTGCGGTTCTGTACCGCGAGATGATTTTGAACTTCAATGCCAGATGGCGATTACCCAACAACTTGAAGCCGCCGAGAATGAGCTAAAGAGTGGAGGTACTATCCAGACGGAGGTGAAGACTGAGAAACATGAAGAATATAACGAATATGATGATTAAACGTGCTGTTGAACCCAATCCTTTTAGTTTTAAGTTAATATTTTGTAAAAAAAAAAAAAAAAAAAAAACTAATTCGGGGGGGGGGTCAGCAATTTGGGTGGTCTCGGGGGGGGGGGGGGCTCCGCAATTTGGGTGGTCTCGGGGGGGGGGGGGTCATCAATTTGGGTGGTCTCGGGGGGGGGGGGGCTTGCATAAATTATCCCACATATCCCACAGCAGGCGTATGCAGCCCCAAGTCCCCCTACTATCGTCGCTTTTATATTCATTATTGGTCGAATTTTGTAATTCAAACCTTGAAAAATAGAGATTTTTCTAATCCAAATTTTTACTGGATAAACATTGAATGCGCTATTCTTGACTGTATTGTACTCATTGAATTAGTAGTTTTCATCTTTAGGACGGAAAGTGGCTTTTTTCTGTGCACAACCGCATTTTACGAGCGAGGCGAATCCTAGCTCGAAAACAGCGATTAAGCAAAAAAAAACAAACAAAAAAACCCTTCCGTCCGAGCGATGAACAAATTTTTTTATCATAATGAAAAAAATTAAATAAAAATAAAATGGATAACTCTTTTTAAAGTAAATTGATTCAAATTTCATTAGTTGATTTCCATCTTAATTTAAATATTAATTATAAACAGCTGGTATATACGTTGAATTAAAATTGCCGTCTGAAAGTCGTTTTTTGTTTACATTTGCCTTATTGTTTTTTATTAGTATTGTTTTGGGTTTTTGCTTTAGAAAAATCAACTTTTGAGGTTAGCGCACGGAAAACATTAACAGATGTTTTTTCTGTACACTTTTAAAAGGCTTCAGAAAAACCTTACTTTGTGGACTAAATACAGGCCAGAAAACGACTGTTCTACGTGCAGAATGATGAAATAGTAGTTTTCATCACTAGGAGCAAAGGTGGATCATATTAGTGCGCAATCGTATTTTAAATACTATCAAGCATCAAAAATACACTTTTGCTCCGAGTGATGAACAACTTTTTTTTATCATAATGCGAAATTAGACTTTTGATAGTTAAAAATATGAACTATAAAGTTGTATTTTCTAAGTTGTATTTACAAAGTAAATACTATGCAGTGTTTACATTTCTGTTATTTACAAACAATGCTCTTTACAACGTTTGAATTTCAAAATTCTGCTCCTCAACATTAATAAATGAATAACAATAGCCTATACTTAGCAAACAGCTGACTTTTCAATCCTAGGACCTAAAAAATTCTCCAACTAATTTTCAGTCCTATGACAAAAAAGAATCGGTTTTGGTACTATTGAGAAAAAAGAACAGCTGATTTCGTGCAGAATGATAAAAGTTTGTTAGTAATGAACTATAAAATAACTACATAATATTTTCATGCAAGCAACAACAAATAAAACTTGTGCAGTACTATAAGAGTATTTTGTATTTTGTACATACTGTATTTTGTACATTTGTATTTTGAGTATACAGTATTTTGCACATACTGTAGCAAGTCGAGGCATCAGTTTAGACTCAAAAATGTATATGCCATGTACAAAACGGAGTTTACGGTACTTTATAACAGAACATATATCCTATAAAGTTAGATAATCCTCTTCGACGAAGTACCAACTAATCAATATGGCATTCAGGTATTCAAGGTATACAGTAGGCCTACATGCAGGTATTCAATATTACCTAAAGTTATTTGTACTATAACCGATTATTGTTTGTTTATAAATAAAATAGTTTTTATGATTATAAGTAGACCTATATGTAATTTTCAAGATTGTAATCTTGCATTAATGCAATGCAAGATGCAAGTAAAATGCATTTGCAAAAAGTTCAAATGAATTTTAAAATAAAATTTAGATAGACATCAAGGTACACCACGACCAGATTACATTAAAGGCCACGCTCCAACTTTTAGTTATCATTATTAATGACATTAAGAAATTATGTAATGTTTTCTCTTGAAGTTTTATTTGAAACTACTAAATTAAACACGTTTAGAACTTTGTTAAACACCTTATAATAATTAATAAATGTAATGGATATAAAACCTCTTCCTTTTACCACTTATTCACTCAGCCTCGCATTGAAACGTTGGCCGGGCGTGGCGTCTGACCTTTACATCAAAAGAGTGTTTTATGTTTCTTTTTCATTAAAGCGCTACATACGGTTGGTCGGTTGCTTGTTTAATAGAGTAAAGTGTTAATAAAACACGATGAAAAGATCTTAGTTTTAATAATTATGGTTAATTAGTTTTTATGTTAATCTAATATCAGATCGTTAATCAATTTGGATCTTTCGGGAAAACGATCGTGTTTTTTAACGAAACTCTGCAAGAGGTAGAGGTGGAGAGACAAACTAGTTATTCTGGATCGTTGGTATTATGATTATTGTTCAGGTCTATTCACCTAAATTATTATAAGAGAAAAAGTAAACCCCAGACGCAGCGAAACTGTATACACAACGAATTTAACAAGCAATTTAGTCTATTTTTTGATATTTTCCTCAAACACTGGGGGGATGGGTACGTTTGCTGCTATTGGGGTGTTCCAAGCAAGTATATTGGCAATCCCACTTATTTATGTATATACCTATAAATGTTTGCTAATCGGGAACTTAACTTGAGTAAACGGTTTGCGTGTATTGCAGCAATTACTATGATAGTTAAAGTGTGATTAAAAAAATAAGCAACCTTAGAAATAAATAATGATGCTTCAACATGAGAACTCATAGATCCAACTTCATCCATAACTAACATTTTGAACGAGAGAAAATGGCCTATATACCAAACATAAAGTGTCTTAAAACCCCCCAGCGACAACCTGTATGGTATCAACTTGAAAAGTAATTCAGTAAATTAATGATAAAAAACTGACTGGTTATACGCCAACATTGAAAAGTCCTTACTCATGTTTATTTACATAATAAAAGTTTTTATATTAAAAACGGAATTTATTGAAAAATTCTGTTTTGAATAATACTATTATTTACATGAGATTTTCAAAGCTAAACCATATAAACAGAAAATGTGTGCTAAGAGCAGTTTAAATAAACTGCGAGGCGCTACAAACGTAAATGTTTGAGTTGAATAATCGCTCCCGGATTTCTCATTAGGGAACGCAGCGATGAAGAGAAGATGTTTCTCTGGCGAGCTCAAAACATCCGATAGGTTACTGACGCCTTGAGTATCTAGCACTACATAATATTTTGAAAGCTCTTTCATCTCGTACAAAAAAAAACCAATAAATTTTGTAGGAACGAGTATAAACAACTATTTGGTAATACATATAATGTCTTTAATCAATCATAACATATTTAATCGATCGATTCATAAACATAGGCTAATTTTCAGGGTGGTTATCAATTCTAATGCATTAGATTTGGAGCAGTAGTTTTGAAACTGTGAACAATTTCAAGCGTATACCGAAGAACTAAAAATAAAACATGATAAATTTGACAGGGAGATTGTAGTTGTAGTTATTAATAACAATAAGATTTTATGATACTATAACTGTCATCTTATTACATATGAGCTTGTCATTGTCCAATAGGAACGTATAATAAAATTATATTTGAAGGTTGGGCACAGTAAAGATTTTTGCGAAAGATGCGAGGATTTGTCAAAACAACTTCATGCAAACCATTAAAAAGTTAAATATTCAAACTCTTCAGTCAGAACATAGAATATAGACATTTCCATGTTAGACACTTTGCATATAGGCAAGTTTAGCAGTTATTGAAAATAAAAATTATAATTTATTGACTAACTGTCCCAAAACCTGAACATTTGGGACGTAGACCCGCCATAGTGACTGACGCAACCATCTTACGATGGTGGTCCCAGAGAAGTAAATCCAGAAATGGTTTTCTCGAGAATTACTCTGAGCGCCTTCAATTTTTATGAGATTAGCCTCAGTACCCCAATGTAATGTGGTTTGCATCGTCGCGCCAGGCGCATTTTCCCGTGTAGGGTAAAATATTATGATCCTATTAGATCAAACTGTGCGATAGATGTGCTTTACCAGGCGGCATTTACTTTCGTTTCAATATGCAACTACATCTTTAGATTGGGACTGGACTGTTAAATTATTAACTGATAAACTATAACTAAACTTAAACACTGCACTTGGCAATGATGGGTTATTAGATTAAGTTTGTGTTACCACCTTGCTTTACTGTAAAACCAAACATGGGTGTTTGGTCAGTTCGATACGGAGAAAAGTGTTAGAGTATTTGTGAATTTTCGAAAAATTTTCCAGCCGACTTTTGTCATTGGGATATAATAGCTTAATGATGCCATATTGACAGTGGCTATAAGTAATATTTAAGTAAATGTTTTGTTCTCATGTATAAGTCGTACTTTAACGATTCATGTCATTTCTTGTTACTATTTTGGTTCTCTCTTATTGGACGTAGGCTCAAAACATGGACTTGGCAACGTTGACCACTAAAAATAAATCGGATTCCTGACTCCTGATTTCTGCTATGTGACATAAGTTTTCACACCAATGTACGTGATTCTCAAACCTTCCTCGTATCTCTAGTCCCCAAATGTGGCAAATTCGCATTTTTACTAACCCGCTACTAACCCACTAATTTTTACCTTGGCCGCAACTATAATTCATTATACACAACACATTCAGCATAGTTACATCCAACTCAAAATAAGCACCGTAGAGTACGCCAGTGAAATATATGAAACATACTGTATAACCTCTGACTTAAAACAAATTGATATCTTAAAAATTACTTGTTTCCCTCTAAATCTCACGATTGTACATTTTGGAAGAGTAACTGACGTGGCAGGTTACTCAAAATGTATACTTATTTAATAAGCTAAGGGTGTTTTTATGTCGAGAACTCCTCCTACAATTTTCAGCGATATTTAAGTTTTTTGTGTCGTTGGATAGGGCTTGATCCGTAGTTGTTTCCACCAAAAATTGATGAAAATCGGACACGAAATAAAGGGTCTATAGACAAATTAAATTTGAAATTTTCCCATTAAAATAACATTTGGATTGGGTTATTCATATTCACAATATTGGATTTAGAACTGGATAGTCACTGATGTTACTAAATGTTAATGTTAATGTTAATGTTAGTAAATGTTACTTTTGTATTGTATAAAAAAAATTCTCGATTTCGAGAAACAAGTAGGCTAGTCATTATTTAACACATTATTGTATTACGAGAGCCTAAAGCGATTATTTTTGTAATAATAGGGTATTTACTCTACAATAATTTGTGCTTTAACATAATTTTCTTCGTTACTTTGGTTGACCGACTATAGCTTTTTATAAATCTTTTGCTACCGAACTAGTCTGCTGAATAAAGGCGGACCGTGAGCCAATTTAATTTATATTAACAATACACTCTCCAGGTTTGCCACGCTGTAACAATGGCCTATCGTCCGAACTCACTACTGGAATGAAACATGACCTAGCTACTGTCGCATGCAGTTCAGCACTGAGCAGCTTTGTAAATCTACACTTATTTAATACGCTAAGGGTTTTTTTGTGTAGAGAACTCCTCCTACAATTTTCAACCGATTTTTAAAGTTGTTTGTGTTGTTGGATAAGGCTTGTTCTGTAGTTGTTTCCGCCAAAAACTGAAGACAATCGGACTGAAAATGAAGCGCTATTCAACATTGAAATCTCATAATAATTATGGGAAATTATTTCCCATTAAAATAACATTGGAATTGAATGAAGAGTTTATTCAAACATCTGTTAATTTACAGCTGTAAATACGTGTATGGTGATTACAGATAATCACAATTTTGGAATGGTCGGATGTCATTGATTTAGAGCTAACAGTAACATTTGTATTGTATAAAAATAAATTGCTCTATTTCGAGCGACGAGTGTTAAATGAAAACCTAGAGATGAAAGTTTATGGAACTGAAATAATTGTTGGTTATTATAATGAGACGCCCAAACAAAAATTTTATTAGTGTAACATAATACACTACTTAGTTATCAAAATGTAAATCTCTAAATTCATTTGATATTTTACGGGTTTGTTTGTAAAACAAAAGCTAGGTAAATTCGAATACGGATAGATATGTTGAAATGCTTTCAAGGAAATAAAATGCCAAATAGACTTAAGAAATTAATTTGTCAGTTCCAAAAATGTGGTTTTGTAGGGGCACTCCAATGAGGCCACAAAAGACATTCTTTTTGAAACTCAAAAAGCGCAATGTTCAAACCTAATGAAGGCCGCTTGAAAAACTTTTCTCTACTGTAAAGCTTTTCATCTTGAGTAAGATTATAGTGTGATCTTTTTGTAATTGTTTTATTACAATAATAATAATAATAATAATAATTTTTGCAAAGTAGTTTCACTACGAAATATTGGACATTTTAATTTGTTTTAAACTTTACATATGATAATATGAAAACCTTACTATTTAACTAGGTAATTGACTCCAAACGAGGCTTTACGAAAACGTACCCAACCGGCACCGAGCTACGTAGACAAAAGGGGTCAAAGATATCCTCTCATATAACTAGTTGATTCAGTGGTATTTATTACAGGCAATATACCACTCATAAAAAATCAACATAAAAAGGTGCAGTAACATATGTAGGTCTAGTTAGCTAAAAAAAAAGCCATTTAGCAGATTTAGTTTTAAGGCTTGGAACTCATTTAAGTTAAACAGTTAAGAGTCACCTTTGGCCCATTGTTGTGCAGCCGGCAATGTTAACCATACGGCTTTTAATGCATAGCATGGCATTTTATTCCCCTGTTTCGGACGCCGTTTTTCAACCACTTTCTTCAAACTTGGTAAGTGCATGGTTGAATAGTTATATTAGGCCTTTTATACCTCAAAATTAAAATAAAAAAATTAACAAATATTACTAAGGAAAATTGATTTACTATACGACTTCACAGAGTAATATTTGTTAAATTTTCAAAATTTCGAGGTATGATATAGCCTAATATAACTATTCAACTAAACACTTACCAAGTTTAAATGAAATCGGTTGAAAAACAGCGTCCGAAACAGGGGAATAAAATACCATGCTTGAGCATAAAAGCCGGTTAACATTTCCGACTGCACAACAATGGGCTGCCAGCCTAAAGGTGAAGAAGACTCTTAAAGTTAGTTTGAAACAAGAAAATTTTACAACAACAATTCTGCATGATGCATATCTAGTTGTCGGCAAAGTGAGCAGCAACAATGTAACGTAATCCGCTGACGGCAGTCTGGTAATCTAGTTTTGACGCCCAACAAGCCTTGTCGAAACCAACCAATCAAACTACTCCAACTGTAGAAATATCTAGTTGTCATTTGCAACATTGGCTGCACAATAGATGTAACATTATAAGCGATAACTGTACACCTTTGCTTCCACAAAGGCTTTTGAAATAATTTAATTATACACAACTGTACTTAAATATACAATTATTCATGATTGAAGTTTGCTTATAGTAACTTGAAATAAACTGAAAGTTTACATCTACCAATGTGTTTATGCCAAAGTTAAGCTGTTAAATTTAATGTTAGTGAACAAGCCGTTCGTTATTAACCACCCGTGGAATTCTCATTAGCCCTGTAAGCCCACCGAAGATCAGTTACTTTGACGTGGTGTTCAATCAGCTAGAGTGCCAAGTTGTAACGAGTTCACTGATCCTAATGTTTGCTCTTTTTACAATAACCACCTCTTTCATATACAGTGTGTAAAAAAGTCCTTTCCCC
Source organism: Neoaliturus tenellus (assembly GCA_030545055.2). NCBI lineage: Eukaryota > Metazoa > Arthropoda > Insecta > Hemiptera > Cicadellidae > Neoaliturus > Neoaliturus tenellus. The sequence goes on along the minus strand of CM061533.1, from coordinate 259,562,833 downwards.
ACACTTTTAATTTTTGTTTGTTAAGATAAACTGATATCATTTGAGGAGTGATAGTAACTTATTACAAAGAATTTTTTTGACATTAAAAAACATTTTGAGTCATGTCAGTGGGACGGCCCACCAGGAGTCAGAAGAAAATCTTAATTGTTCAGGAACTGATGTTCTTAAAAAATAAATGAATTTTGAACCATATTTTATCAATGACAAATTGTTGTACGAATGTGTAGATCAAATGATCAAATTAAAGGTCTCACTTAGCAAAGTACAATTCCACAAACTATACTTAAAATGGACGACTTAGACGGAAATGGCTGGCAAAAAATGTTTCCATTGAATCCATAAGTTTAAAACTAAACAAACGCGATAAATTTCTTAATACTCACCCTTTGAACGTAGGGTTTGTGGCTTATTACTCCAAAATGCAAAGACGTTGAGGATTGTGTATGATTTGAGAAAGGCCGAAGCAGGTTTCTGTACGACTTAGGCTATATGGTGGATGTCCCTTGGAGCGAGTTAATAATAATCATTATATCAAATATTGTCAGTATTTTTATCAATTTTTGTATACAATTGAATTTTGGTTTAAAAATTAATTATATACAACTTATATTTAATCTATGGGATCCTTGCATCACAATTTTAATTGCGTGTCAAGATTTGTTAGTGAGATCGTTAGAACACCAGTTTCTTTTTGGAGCTCTAAATTAAAAATAAAAAAATAAATAGAAAAAGGAACAAAAGCTAAACACAATACATGTAAAGAATCTGTAAAGAAAATTACCTACTATTTCTTCCCTTTAATAAATTAAATACATGTAAAAAAACTGTGATTTGAATCGTTAGAAACCATTATAGATTACGTTACAGACTTTGCAATAATACGCAATATGTAGGTTTCATCAATGCACAAAAAAGTTCAAGAAACAAATACCATAAAGCATATGACATTATGTCCTAATAAATTTGGGGAGAACATTTAGTATTATTGTCTAGTATAGTTGTTGAATTTGTCATTTGATTCACATATTTTTCTACTCTTATGTTTAAAATGTTTCTACACAATTTAAAGCATATACTGTTTTTAATAATACAATATACATCAAGTTTTAGTAATAGCCTATAATTTAAATTAATACCGAACTATTCAAGCTCTACCTTTCTAGTTGTTAGTAAAAAATTACAATTATGCTAAAATTTGAATTTATTAATCTATTATTACATTTATTAAATTAAACGTCTTTTGTGGTTAAATATCTAGTATGTAGAAACAAATGCCATAAAGCATATGACATTATGTCCAAATAAATTTGGGGAGAACACTTAGTATTATTGTCTAGTATAGTTGTTAAATTTTATTTTATTCAGATATTTACTTACTCTTATACTTTTAAAAATTTTCTACACAATTTTAAGCTCACATATACTGTTTTCAAGAATAAAATAAACATCATATTTTAGTAATAGCCCACAGTTAAAATTAATATCGAACCATACAGTTACCTTTCTACTTGTTAATTTAAAATTACAATTATATGGATTTTGAAACGATTCATCTATTATTAAATTTATTGAATTAAACGTCTTCTGCGGTTAAATATTTTGCGGGAAATTTCCCAATGAATAAACACCAACTTCTCATCCGGATGGACAAATCTTTTTCATCGGATGAGTCGAGTTAACAGGAACGGAGCCGGGAGGATCAGTCGACTTTGACGTCGCCCGCTTACATTGATGTCCGCAATTATACCCGTCAAAGCGACGTCAGTTTGCTCGTTGTTTTATTACAACAAACCGGATATTATTCATTTTAAAAAGACTGTGAAACATTTTTCCTTTATCACATAGGCCTAATATTTTTGTAGTTCTGATTTTAATTTGGACTTTTTGATTATATGCTATACAAATGAGCTATGTAGGAAAATGGTTGTATTAGCGTTTTATCAGTTTCATATAATCTTAATGTGTTGAAGATTAACAATTAATTTTTACGTCACCTTTTATTTGTTCAAATTGGAAGGGTTTCCGAAAATAAAACATTATAGGCCTACTTAAGTAAAGAAGTAACTTAAAATTAACTAATAATAACAAAAAACTTGGAAGGGGGTTGTTTCTTATTTAAAAGTCCCATTACCTAAAATTAGTACATACAATTGAATACGCATTGAAAAAAAATAAGGACGAATTTAGAAATAGATTGTTACAAGGGAAATAAATTCGTTCAATTAACCAATCTATTCTATTTCAATGAAAAAATGTGTAGATTGAAAATGTGTGATAGATAGTATTTTGTACACTTTTGTTTTTTATCATCATTGAAGTTATTCCCCAAAGTATTATTCTCAAATATTAAAAAGATATTAAAAGGTATTTTGTTGAAATAACAACCTAATAACAATATTCATATTCACAGTTTTCCAAGTTTACTAATCATATTCTTCAGGACATGTGTTCATTTTCTGTAGCAATACGAATGAATAGTAATCAATAGCGTTTATACGGAAAGTTGGACATTGGAAACTTGGCAATGATGTGACAAAAGATGTTATCTCCGACTTGTGCGCATTGCATCTGTCAACACAACTGATCAGTGATTTAGCTGTAATGGAACTCGCACACAAACAAATATTGACTACGTAATTGATATCAGTAGAACCGGCGTCGCTTTGCCGTGGCACAACCATGATCAATTTGTAACATTAGGTGGTCACTTTTCATCTGTTTCATTTCGCATGGGTTGTTTTGTTAAATCACAAATTGAGTGGTAACATATTTTCTCCTGGTTACTTGTGTCCACTTAACTAAATACTCAACCCATCTATCGCTTACTCAGTTATTTTACTTTTTCTGTCATGTTGATGCATGAATAACTTTTAAATTCTCACATCGAAACTATTACTATATAATGTTAACACAAAATTATAAATTCAATAGATTCTAGTTTTTTTTACAATATTTTATGTATCGATGACTACTGATTAAAAGTCGAAATATACAGATAAAAAAATTGTTTTATTATTCTGATGATGGGTAGCCAATAAAAGCAAATTAAGATGTTGACAAAATTCATTCTAGCTAATTTCATAAGGTAACAAAAAAAATATAGCAAATAAATTATAAGTTTGGAAGAATTTTGAGTTTGATAGTCTCTTTTACCCAGAAATATACCGTAGATTTAATTAGGTTTCGTTACAGAAGTGACGGCATCAAACAGGTTTAGCAGCAAAAAAAAAAACGTCACATGACGTCATTCAAAAGTCATTGATCTGAACAAAAACCGATATTATTAGCCACTACCATACCGCTACATTGATAAACGGATCACCAACCACTTTTGTGAGAGTTCCTAATAGTATCGGTGTTTTGTTTTGTGCTATTCAAAACAAGGGAGTGAGGTACTAACTCTATTAGCAAATTAAAGCTCGGGGCGGCTCGCTGCACTGCCAGTTAATGTAGGTGTCTCAACCACCTGAACTCAGCTTCCAAAAATAATAATTGGGTATTCGCTCAATTTAGTAATGTTTTTTTAATTTAGTTTATAGCTAAACTGTTGTTACCGTCAATTTAATATTTCCTCAAAATACCAAGAATATGCATTTTCGTTTCATTGTTTACAATATTTGTAAGTATTTTCTTGTTCATTTATATCTTAGGGGATTATAGAGAAACGTCCGTGAATTTAGAATTTATTTCTCAAAATACGAAAAAATATAATTTTCGTTTCAGTGTTTACACAATTTGTAAGTATTTTCTTGTCGATTTATATCTTAGGGGATTGTAGAGAAATGTCCATGAATTTAGACCAAAACCTCTTCCAAAGACCTATTGCATAAGGAAAAGGAAACTATTCCTCACCAACAATACATTGTACAATATTTAGTAACAATTAATTTTATAGTACACCTTTAAAAATAATAAATACCCCGTCGCAGCAGACCTGTTTACTCAGTGAATTTCCAATGGAACTTGAGGTTTCGTTTTTCCCCATAGACACCATAGGAATGAGTATGTAGGTTTATTGCCATGGGATGTTGTTAAAACCCATATCAAAAGGAAATGCAATTAATTGCATTTTAATTGCATTTTTCATTACACAAATACACTTAAAATGCCTTTCGTGAATTGCATTTGGCTAAATGAAATTAAAATGCAATTAAATGCAATTAAAATATATTGTTAATGCATTTTTGGAGCATTTTTAATTCAATTATTAAGCATTTTCCTAAATGTTTGAAAATCGCATTTAAAATACATTTTGATAAATGCATGTATTGAAATGCAATTTAATTGCGATTAAAATGCAAGAATAACACATTTTAAACGCATTTTAAAAATATTTTAAAATGCAATTATTTGGCATTTTAAAAAATTTATTAAAATTACATTTTAAACTTATTTTGCGAAATGTATTTGTCTAAAAGAAATTTAAATGTGATTAAAATGCAATAAAAATACATTTTTAACGCATTTTTAGAGCATTTTAAATGCAATTATTTAGCATTTTCTATAATGTATTAGAATTATATTTTAATATCATTTTGCGAAATGTATTTCACTAAATGCAATTTAAATGTGATTTAAATGCAACTAGAATACATTTTTAATGCAATTTTAGAGCATTTTAAATGCCTTCTTAGAGTATTTTAAATGCATTTAATTAGCACTTTCAAAATGTATTAGAATTTTATTTTGAATGCCTTTTGGGAAACGCATTTATACTTACAGACTGATTGTTGTATAAACAAATTTGTTTAAAAAAAAAGCTAAAAAAAGCAAATTCAGTGTGCAGATTCCTTGGCTAAAAACAGGAACATTAAATATATTTATGCTTATCACCACACAAAGATTTGATGTACTTAACTCTTCAAATATTCATGAATTACCCTTGAAAACTAAATTTAGTTCTCAATTTATTTTAAATTCTAAGTTGAGATAAAAGTAACAACTTTGTATAGTATTAAATTTAAAAAGTTATAAACATAATGACCTTCCTTCAGAAGGGTTGGAGTTGTCCCTTCATGGGTATTGCCACTCCTGGCAGTATCAGTGAGCAACTGCAGCAAAAATTCAATTCCTGCCGTTGCTCATGGAGACTGCAAGGAAATGTAAATCTATATGTCCATGGATTTCGCCCATGGATATTACCGTGACTGCCACCACTAACTGGCAATACTTTAATATTTTAATGTTGAATAGTAATTTAAATGCTATTAAAATGTGATTTGAATCTATATGAAATATAATTAAAATGTCATTAAATTGTGAATAAAATGCAATTTTAAGCCATTTTAAATGCATTTAAAATGCTGTAAAAATGCATCTAAAATGTGATTAAAATGCATTTTAAAATGCGATTAAAATGTATTAAAATTGCATTTAATTGGGCCAAAATTTGTATATTTCAAATGCAATTAATTGCATTTTTAAATATCATTTAAATATGATTAATTGTATTACAAAATGCAATTTAAATGTAATTCATTGCATTTTTAGAAATGCAATTAATCGCATATTTTTTGATATGGGAAATGTCTGTTGTTATGAAGAGTAATGGTTGGATAAGGTGAAAATCTAATTGTATCAATATTCGGCACTTTTTAATATTCCCCTTAAAGCCTATGGGGGTGAGTATGTAGGTTTGCCGCCGAATGGTTGTTACAAGCAAATATCAATTAAACCCTACCTAGTGAATGTACACATAAAATTTTATCAAGTTGTGCCCATAAATGAGCGAGACACAGGGTTTTGTTGATTTCCCTTAGATTAACATTCGATTCCTATTTTTGGCTTTTCTCCGTAACCTGTTAAGCCAAGTTAAAAATTCAAAATACTAAATTGTTTGTTTTTAAGCTTTTATTTAAACGTTTTAAGTTAAAATTCTTGAATTTTGAAAATTTAGGTTAAATATGGCAAAACCCATTTTTGACCCCTTTGAAACCCCATAAAACCCGGATCCCATAACCCGACAATACTGGTTCGCTATAGTACAACAGTTTTTCATGATCAATCAATTATTATCCTTCTCCCATAAGATTAACATTGAAACTTCCAAAGCCTGTAGAGCGTAGCCTCGGGGGCCGATGTGAATTAAAATACCATTCTGCTCATCTACAAGACACCACCTTTCAAACGGTATGCGCGGGTTTCTTTTACGTTGCTCACAAGCTGAGGAAAAAGGAGGAAAAGAAACATGCTTGCCTATTAATGTATAGATAGATAATACTTGGCAATAATCCAAATAAGAATTGGATTAGTGAAATCTGAATATTCAATAGCTTAAATCTTTTCAAGAATCCCAAGCGAGTCAAAACTAAAGCCGCGTCCGCACTGGCCGAACGTGTTCGCCGAACAAAGTTCTTCCGAACATTTGTTTGTTCGTTACTAACCTTTTAGAATGTAAATCATATGACCGGTTAATTGTTCGTTAAGAATGTTTGTTGATTTTTATGTTCGCCGAACAAGTTCGCCACGAATGTTCGCCCAGTGTGGACGCGGCTTAACTAATGGATTTACAGTAATTAACAACTCGCCTTGGATTCCCTTACACTTAAACCTAACAGAGTATGAGCTTTCCCAAGAAAACCAACACATCTCATTAGAGGAAAGCTGTTTTATTTTTTCAGTTCAAATTAACTAATGCAGTTTCCATTACTCCCAAATAAACCAATTTTTAACTTTGTCTATTTTTTAAATTATACTCTATGGTCTCTCTGGTATGTAAGAAGACCAAAATGTAGATAAGTTTAACTGGAGGTCTTAAAGGGAGAACTGAACATTGCTAGAGTCGGCAGATATTATTATGAGCTCATAACATATTAAAACTCAGTAATAAGCAGCTACGAGTGGCCTAGGAACTTGTGTTAAATGAGCATCAATCCTCACTTATAAGGCTAAAGGGGAACTCCTCTTGACGCAAAATTCGAGTATAATATTGAATTACATAAGTCTAGAGTTAATTACGGCATAATGATAAGCACGATTTTAAACTAAGAACCTACATATATTCTAAATTTATAAAAAAAGGAAGATGATATTTTTGACCTTGGTGGGAATAGAAACAACCGTAGTCTTAGAAACTTGATATACTATTTGTAAAATTTCCTGGAATAAATAATTCCATTTCCACAATAAATTTTTTTTCTGATAAATATTAAAAAATGGCGGCCATTTAAAATTTTTAAAGTAAAAACCCTAAAAACTAAATATATATATATCACAATTTTAAAAGATAAGAAAATGTTGATAAATTTAATTATCTAACCAATGACACCAAGTTTGTAAGGATATAACAACAAATAATGGAGTTATTGAGATTTTTCTATTAAAATAACCTCACTTTGCAATTACAATGCAAAATCGACTTTTCTCTGCTGAAAAATCACAATTAATTTAAGATATTGCCGGTTTTAAGATATTTGAGTTTAAAAATATAAAACAACCACCATTTTAAAAATATGTATCGGAAAAAATATTGTTTATTGTGGAAATGGACAGTATTATTATGAAAGTTCATGCCAAATATGAAGTTCCTACAACAATCCGTCACCGAAATAAAATTTATAAGGTGGAAAACACAAAATGGTGGATATGTTCTGGGTAAACATCCATATTAGGACATACGATCATATAAATCCTTTTGCTTATTTTAACCCAATTAGTCATATTATGAAGTTTGGTGACGGACTTTAAAGACACCCTGCATATTAGGTTAAATATAACGCTTGAATAAATGTCATTTTTATAAAGAGTTTAGGTTAAAAGTGTGTTGGAAAAAACACATTATGTGTGCAGTTCCAAAGACATACAACAGACCCACACCCCACACCAAGAGAGTCTATATTATTTATTGACGACCTTAAACACCAGACCACCACTTTCTAAAACTCAGCTTTATTAACTTTTCTTCATGTTTCGTGTTTTAGGAAAATTTTAAGTGTATTTTGAAGTTTTGCTCTATCTCCATTGGTTATAAATGTATTCAAATGTTTAAAGATAGTATACTGTATTTTTCGGCTCCAATATCTAGTATTATATTGGAGCTTATGGATAATTTGTTAACATTTCACTTATTTAACCAATATTTTTGGATGAAACTTAGTTAGCTTTATCCGATTGAGATTCATCCATTTATGGTAAAAAATCTTGGTTTTTTACTTATCATGGCAGCAAACCTGCACACTCTTTTCCCATGTTAATCGTGTGAAGAATAGGCAAACTCCTTATTTACGACATATATTGATGAAACTCAGTATAAATGATATGAAACTTCAAATGGTCCAAATGATTTTTTGTGCTATGAACCTACTTTCAGTGTTCCCATATGGCAGCACACCTCCATACTCTTGCAATATATTTATTATAAGAAGAATAGACATTTATTTCAATATTTATGAGCACGCGATGAAATTTTGTTTACAGGATCATCTGGTCAAAATTAATATTATTAATTTGGAAATTCGCTGAATACGCAGGTCTGTTGCGACGGAGATATTTAATAGATAAGGTGACTAGCTTTAGAGTCAACTCTTACTTCTTTACGTTGTTTATTTAAATTGATATTTTCATTAACAATTAATGCTTTGACAATACAAATGCATTCATAATACAAGCGTTGCATAAACTACTATGACACTTTACACTAAACTATAAAGTTTAATGACTCTCGCACAATTCAAGCGCTTAGCTACACAGTTGAGCTTTACAAACAATACAAAACGTCAGAGAAGAGTTGGCAAAGTTAAAAATTTATGAGCTAGTGGAACAGTTTAAGATGTCACGGCAAAGAAATCTTAACTCAATACGATGCCACCAAGGTTCTCGGAAAAGCTTCCCAGACGCGTCATAAGTTACCAAGTTCATCCGTTGAGACTAAAATGTTGTATAGATCTTTTACGACAACTCGAATTTTGATAATAAGCACTTAATGTGCTTATTGTCAAAACTCACAATGAAGATATTCCATAATATTACTTACATCTTTAATGTGAATAACCCTCGATGAACTTGGTTCGGAACTCATTGTAAATATGTAGGGCTAACTGTTGTTTGGTGTGAATTTTTCTCTAAAACTTACTTAATGCATCACATAGGCCTACTAGTAAAGCCTAATGGATGTTACAACGTTGTAATTTGTAACAGAGTACAGAGTGTCCCAGAACTCTCTAAAGACCTTTTAAAGTATTATTTTTGGCCTTAAGACAAGGCAAACATTTATTATTTTTCTTCAAATACGCCTTGTTTGAAGAGCCGTATACCAAGTTTAAATTTAATAAGGCCACTCTCAAACCAAAGATTTCTCTTTAAAAAAAAAATACAAAATGGCTTCAAAATGACTTCGTTTGGTTATTTATTTACTTTTGTAAGTATTGATTATGAAATTTTAGATTGACTGTTGCTAGGAATAATCCATGAAGATGTTGGTAGAGAATTCACAGATCCTCTGCAAAATCGTCTATATCTTGCCGGTTCTCAAGCTACATCCCTCTTTCCTATTTTTGTCTAATCCTTATAATTCCATATTATTAGTTGTGAATTACCTCTCCTATAATTTTGTAATGTTCAAAGATGGATGGTAAAAATAAAACAAAGGTGTTTTTTTTATGTAGATGTAGAATGTAATAGTTAAAACTCCAACAACACTATTTCTTGAAATGTTGTCCGAAGGTCTCAATGGCGATGTAAAAATAACGACGATGCTGTAGGGAAGCAAACCCAACCTACCTTCGTGATAATCAATATAAAAGTTGTAGTGAAATGTAATTTGTGAAACGATAATCTATTTAACAGATTTAATTGCAAGCCCCGGTTCCGACTTAGGTTAAAATTAGTTTAAAAGGACTATTTTAAACAACAATACTGCATGCTGTATATCGGCAAAGTGAGCAGCAGCAATGTATCGTAATCCGCTGACGGCAGTCTGGTAATCTAGTTTTGACGCCCAACAAGCCTTGTCGAAACCAACCAATCAAACTACTCCAACTGTCGACATATCCATCTGCCATTTGCAAACATCGCTGCACAATAGATGTAACATTATAAACTGTTAGATGAACACCCGTACTTCGCTAAAAGACTTTGAAATTGAAGAACTTGAATTGGATTCAAATTTAAGTAAGTGTGTTAGGTATAGTTCGTTTGTCCAGCTTACAAATCTTCAGCGAGATAATATTTCCACGTAGTTCCTTTATCAGTGCAGAACCAAATTCTGAAGTAATGATCTTAACATCGGGAATTCCAAATAAATATAGCAGATATTGATGAAAACTACTTTCACATGGGACCACATTTCTGAGTATGATAATCATTTAAGGGTAGGAGCATTAACCTTTAACCTTTGCGAATATTGAAGTCTAACCAGCTTTTTAAATGTATTTGAGGCGCTGAATGCCTGAATGTAACTTAAAAGGTTTGATAACGTAATAAGGTACAATTGTAATAAGTTACTATCACTCCTCAAACGATATCTACATCTTAACAAACAAGAATGAAAAGTGTGGGGAAAGGAGTTTTTTACACACTGTATATGTTAGAGGTAATTATTGTAAAAGAGCAGACATTAGGATCAGTGAACTCGTTACAACTTGCAACTCTAGCTGATTGAACACCGCGCCAAAGTAACTGATCTTCGGTGGGCTTACAGGGCTAATGAGAATTCCACGGGTGGTTGATACCGAACGGCTTGTTCACTAACATTTAACAGCTTAACTTTGACATAAACACATTTGTACATGTAAACTTTCAGTTTGTTTCAAGTAATCAGCAAACATTCAATCATGAACTGTATATTTTAATAATGCTGTTTATAATGAAATAATTTGCTCTATTTTGACTTGTTTTACCAATGACTAATAGTTGTACGGACGAGATTGTAACAAACATATATTATTTAATTTCACATCCCTAATTTTTATTTTCTACGGGTCCGTCATCCACACAATGTATCACACAGTATCATAATGCCAAGGTCTCTGTTTTCCTTATTTAATGAAGTAATATCTCATCATGCCAAGAATGAGACTTGTGAGAGTCATGAACGATATACCTTATACAGGGTGTCCCGTAACTCACTTCACAAACTTATATAGCATTACTTCTTGGGTCGACAAACATATTTTACAACATAATTTTATGACAAATCTAAGAATGCTAAAATTATTCTAATCATTTCATAAACAATCGATAAATTACGATTTTTGTACTGCATGACATAGCCAACCTAACGTTTTTCTAAACAATTAAACTATCTGTTTAATATCAGCTGTTTAATTTTAGTGGTGTATGATCAGCTGATTTATATTATATTATATTAACAACAGCATTGTTGCCTTGAGATCACACGTACTGCCATTTATTTTATTTTTATCATTCTGCACGAAATCAGCCTGTTTTTTGTTCTATCAACTGCACCAAAACCGATTCTTTTTTGTCCTAGGACTGAAAAATCATCTGGAGAATTTTTAGGTCATAGGACTGAAAAATCAGCTGTTTGCTATGTATATTATTATTCATTTATTAATGTTGAGGAGCAGAATTTTGAAATTCAAACGTTAAAAAGAGCATTGTTTGTAAATAACATAAATGTAAACACTGCATATTACTAACTTTGTAAATATGACCTCGAAATATTTTTTTTCTTCAAATACGCCTTCTCAAAGAGCCATATACCAAGTTTAAACTTAATAAGGCCACTTGCAACTAAAAATTTCTCCTTGATAAATACAACATTTTCCTTCTGTTTGGTTCATTATTTAGTTTTGTAAATATTGATTACGAATTTTTATATTGACTGTTGCTAGGAATAATACATGAAGAGGTTGGTAGACAATTCACAGATCCTCTGTTCTTCTTAACAGATCGCCTATGTCTCGCCGGTCCTTTAGCTGCATTCCTCTTTCCTATTTTTGTCTAATCCTTATAAGTCCATATTATTAGTTGTGAATTACCTCTCCAATAATTTTGTAATGTTCAAAGTTGGATGGTAAAAATAAAACAAAGGTGTTTTGTTTATGTAGATGTAGAATGTAATATTTAAAATTCCAACAATACTATTTCATAAAATTTTGTCCAGAGGTCTCAAAGGTGATGTAAAAAATAACGACGAGGCTGTAGGGAAACAAACCCAACCTACCTTTCTTTCTTGAAAATCAATATAAAAGGTGTAGTAATATGTAATTTGCGAAACGATAAGCTATTCAACAGATTTAATTGCAAGCCCCGGTTCCGACTTAGGTTAAAATTAGTTTAAAAGGACTATTTTTAAACAACAATGCTGCATGCTGTATATCGGCAAAGTGAGCAGCAGCAACGTATCGTAATCCGCTGACGGCAGTCTGGTAATCTAGTTTTGACGTCCAACAAGCCTTGTCGAAACCAACCAATCAAACTACTCCAACTGTCGAAATATCTAGTTGTCATTTGCAAACATTGGCTGCACAATAGATGTAACATTATAAGCGATAACTGTACACCTTTGCTTCCACAAAGGCTTTTGAAATAATTTAATTATACACAACTGTACTTAAATATACAATTATTCATGATTGAACTTTGCTTATAACTTGAAATAAACTGAAAGTTTACATCTACCAATGTGTTTATGCCAAAGTTAAGCTGTTAAATTTAATGTTAGTGAACAAGCCGTTCGTTATTAACCACCCGTGGAATTCTCATTAGCCCTGTAAGCCCACCGAAGATCAGTTACTTTGGCGCGGTGTTCAATCAGCTAGAGTGCCAAGTTGTAACGAGTTCACTGATCCTAATGTTTGCTCTTTTTACAATAACCACCTCTTTCATATACAGTGTGTAAAAAAGTCCTTTCCCCACACTTTTAATTTTTGTTTGTTAAGATAAACTGATATCATTTGAGGAGTGATAGTAACTTATTACAAAGAATTTTTTTGACATTAAAAAACATTTTGAGTCATGTCAGTGGGACGGCCCACCAGGAGTCAGAAGAAAATCTTAATTGTTCAGGAACTGATGTTCTTAAAAAATAAATGCATTTTGAACCATATTTTATCAATGACAAATTGTTGTACGAATGTGTAGATCAAATGATCAAATTAAAGGTCTCACTTAGCAAAGTACAATTCCACAAACTATACTTAAAATGGACGACTTAGACGGAAATGGCTGGCAAAAAATGTTTCCATTGAATCCATAAGTTTAAAACTAAACAAACGCGATAAATTTCTTAATACTCACCCTTTGAACGTAGGGTTTGTGGCTTATTACTCCAAAATGCAAAGACGTTGAAGATTGTGTATGATTTGAGAAAGGCCGAAGCAGGTTTCTGTACGACTTATATGGGGAATGTCCCTTGGAGCGTGTTAATAATAATCATAATATCAAATTGTCAGTATTTTTGTTAATTTTTGTATACAATTGAATTATGGTTTAAAAATTAATTATATACAGCTTATATTTAAACTATGGGATCCTTGCATCACAATTTCAATTGCATGTCAAGATTTGTTAGTGAGATCGTTAGAACGCCAGTTTCTTTTTGGAGCTCTAAATTAAACATAAAAAATAAATAGAAAAGGAACAAAAGCTAATCACAATACATGTAAAGAATCCGTAAAAATGATACTATTTCTTCCCCGTAATAAATTAAATACATGTAAAAAAGTCTGGTTTGAATCGTTAGAAACCATTATAGATAACGTTACATACTTTGCAATAATACGCAATATGTAGGTTTCATTGGTTTCATCAATGCACAAAAAAGTTCAAGAAACAAATACCATAAAGCATATGACATTATGTCCTAATAAATTTGGTGAGAACATTAAGTATTATTGTCTAGAATAGTTGTTGAATTTGTCATTTGATTCACATATTTTTCTACTCTTATGTTTAAAATGTTTCTACACAATTTAAAGCATATACTGTTTTTAATAATACAATATACATCATGTTTTAGTAATAGCCTACATTTTAAATTAATACCGAACTATTCAAGTTGTGAACTACCTTTCTAGTTGTTAGTTAAAAACTACAATTATGCTAAAATTTGAATTTATTAATCTATTATTACATTTATTAAATTAAACGTCTTTTGTGGTTAAATATCTTGTGGAAAATTTCCCAATGAATAAACACCAACTTATTTTCATCCGGATGGACAATCTTTTTCATCGGACGAGTCGAGTTAACAGGAACGGAGCCGGGAGGATCAGCCGACTTTGACGTCGCCCGCTTACATTGATGTCCGCAATTATAACCGTCAAGGGAACGTCAGTTTGCTCGTTTTTTTCCAACAAGCAGGATATTTTTATTTTAAAAAGACTGAAACATTTGTCCTTTTTCATATAATATTTTCGTAGTACTGATTTTAATTTGGACTTTTTGATTATATGCTATGCAATTTAGTTATATTGGAAAATGGTTGTATTAGCGTTTTATATAGCCTATATTCTTATGTATTATCACTTTCATATATTCTTAATGTTTTTAAGATTAACAATTGATTTTTACGTGACCTATTATTTTTTCAAATTGTAAGGATTCCCAACAGTAAAACATCATAGGCCTACTTAAGTAAAGAAGTAACTTAAAAGTAACTAATAATAACAAAAAACTTGGAAGGGGGTTGTTTCTTATTTCGTCCCATTAGCTAAAATTAATACAAACAATTGAATACGCATTGAAAAAAAAATTAAGGACGAATTTAGAAATAGATTGTTACAAGGGAAATAAATTCGTTCAATTAACCAATCTATTCTATTTCAATGAAAAAAAGTGTAGATTGAAAATGTATGAGATAGTTTTTTGTACACTTTTGTTTTTTATCATCATTGAAGTTATTCCCCAAAGTATTATTCTCAAATATTCAAAAGATATTAAAAGGTATTTTGTTGAAATAACAACCTAATAACAATATTCATATTTACAGTTTTCCACGTTTACTAATCATATTCTTCAGTACATGTGTTCAGTTACTGTAGCAGTACGAATGTATAGTTATAATCAATAGCGTTTATACGGAAAGTTGGACGTTGGAAACTTGGCAATGGAGTGACAAAAGATGTTATCTCCGATTTGCGCGCATTGCATCTGTCAACACAACTGATCAGCGATTTAGCTGTAATGGAACTCGCACACAAACCAATATTGACTGCGTAATTGATATGAGTAGAACCCGTGTAGCTTTTTCGAGGCTCAGCCATGATGAAATTGTAATATTATTTGGTCACTTTTCATCTGTTTCATTTCTTTTGGATTGTTTTATTGACTGTTGGGGGTGCTCCTTGTACAATAAACCGTTTCGCGCATTCAATATGTCCTAGGAAATAGGCAAGTATGTTTCTTTTCCTCCTTTTTTTCTCAGCTTGTAAGCAACGGAAAAGAAACCCGCACATACCGTTTTGTAGATACCGTCTTAATTGTATTTTAATTTACATCGGCCCCCGAGGCTACGCGCTTTGGAAGTTTCAATGTTAATCTTATGGGAGAAGGATAATTGATTGATCATGAAACAGCTGTTGTAATAACAAATATAGATAATATTTGGCAATAATCCAAATAAGAATTAATTGGATTAGTGAAATCTGAAGATTCAATCAATATTTCCCAGAATCCCAAGCGAGTCAAAACTAACTAATGGATCTACAGTAATTAACAACTCTTATTGGATTCCCTAATTACACTTAAACCTAACAGAGTATGAGCTTTCCCAAGAAAACCAACACATCTCATTAGAGGAAAGCTGTTTTATTTTTTCAGTTCAAATTAACTAATGCAGTTTCCATTACTCCCAAATAAACCAATTTTTAACTTTGTCTATTTTTTAAATTATACTCTCTGGTCTCTCTGGTATGTAAGAAGACCAAAATGTAGATAAGTCTAACTGGAGGTCTTAAAGGGAGAACTGAACATTGCTAGAGTCGGCAGATGTTGTTGTTATGAGCTCATAACATATTAAAACTCAGTAATAAGCAGCTACGAGTGGCCAAGGCACTTGTGGTTAATGAGCATCAATCCTCACTTATAAGGCTAAAGAGGAGCTCCTCTTGAAGCAAAATTCGAGTATAATATTGAATTGCATAACCCTAGAGTTTATTACGGCATAGTGATAAGCACGATTTTAAACTAAGAACCTACATATATTCTAAATTTATAATAAACGGTAGATGATATTTTTGACCTTGGTGGGAATGGAAACAACCGTAGTCTTAGAAACTTGATATACTATTTGTAAAATTTCATGGAATAAAGTATTAGTTTCTATAAGCCTCACGGTTTATCCCCAGGACTATCATTACCCATGCCAGGATTTTGGGAGTTTTTTATTCAATTAGTCTATGAACGCAACAAATGGCATATACAATATTTGTTTACAAAAAAGGAAATCAAAACCATCGTGAAGTATACCTGCTAGCTGGTGAGCGTAAGGTATACAGTGCATGGAGAAAGATATACAGGGTCCATCACAAAACTTCATAGTATTGCTAATTGGGTCAAAATAATAAAACAATTCATTTGAAGTAATCCTAATATGCATAAATAACCAAATATCTGCCATTTTGTTTTCTCGACTTTTGGCATGGACCTTTATAATACCAATGCCCATTTCCACAATAAATTATTTTTCTGATGAATATTAAAAAATGGCGGCAGTTTAAAATTTTTAAAGTAAAAAATCTTAAATCTAAAAATATATCATAATTTTACAAGATAAGAAAATGTTGATAAATTTAATTATCTAACCAATGACACCAAGTTTGTAAGGATCTAACAACCAATAATGGAGTTATTGAGATTTTTCTATTAAAATAACCTCACTTTGCAATTACAATGCAAAATCGACTTTTCTCTGCTGAAAAATCACAATTTAAGATATTGCCGGTTTTAAGATATTTGAGTTTAAAAATATAAAACGACCACCATTTTAAAAATATGTATCGGAAAAAATATTGTTTATTGTGGAAATGGACAGTATTATTATGAAAGTTCATGCCAAATATGAAGTTCCTACATCAATCCGTCACCGAAATAAAATTTATAAGGTGGAAAACACGAAATGGTGGATATCTGGGTAAACATGCATATTATGACATATGTTCATATAAATCTTTTTGCTTATTTTAACCCAATTAGTCATATTATGAAGTTTGGTGAGGGACTTTAAAGACACCCTGTATATTAGGTTAAATATAACGCTTGAATAAATGTCATTTTTATCAAGAGTTTAGGTAAAAAGTGCGTTGAAAAAATCACATTATGTGTGCAGTTCCAAAGACATACAACAGACCCACACCCCACACCAAGAGAGTCTATATTATTTATTGACGACCTAAAACACCAGACCACTTTAAGATCACTTTAAAGCTTAAGACCACTTTCTTAAACTCAGCTTTATTAACTTTACTTCGCGTTTTGTGTTTTAGAAAAATTTTTAGTACATTTTGAAGTTTGCTCTATTTCCATTGGTTACTGATGTATTAAAATGTCAAAAAAATAGTATACCGCATTTTTGGGCTCCAATATTAATCTTATGGAGGATAAGGGTGTGTTAATATTTCACTTATTAATCAGTATTTTTGGATGACACTTGGTATTTAGTTTCATCCGGTTGAGATTCATCCAGTTATGGTAAAAAAATCTATTTTTTTTACTTATCATGACAGTTAACCCGCATACTCTTTTCCCATGTTAATCATGGAGAATAGACAAACTCCTTTATTTATGAACATATATTGACGAAACTTAGTATATGGCTTCATATGGTCGAAATGATTTTTTGCTAAGAACGTATTTTCAGTGTTCCCCATGGCAGCATACCTCAACACTCTTTCCCTATATTATTATCATAAGGAGCATAGACTTCTATTTCCCTATTAATGAGCAAGCGGCGATATTTTGTTTACAGGTTCATCTGGTCAAAATTAATATTATTAATTTTGAAATTCGCTACGCAGCCCCATATCAAAAGGAAATGCAATTAATTGCATTTTAATTGCATTTTTCATTACACAAATACACTTAAAATGCCTTTCGTGAATTGCATTTGGCTAAATGAAATTAAAATGCAATTAAATGCAATTAAAATATATTGTTAATGCATTTTTGGAGCATTTTTAATTCAATTATTAAGCATTTTCCTAAATGTTTGAAAATCGCATTTAAAATACATTTTGATAAATGCATGTATTGAAATGCAATTTAATTGCGATTAAAATGCAAGAATAACACATTTTAAACGCATTTTAAAAATATTTTAAAATGCAATTATTTGGCATTTTAAAAAATTTATTAAAATTACATTTTAAACTTATTTTGCGAAATGTATTTGTCTAAAAGAAATTTAAATGTGATTAAAATGCAATAAAAATACATTTTTAACGCATTTTTAGAGCATTTTAAATGCAATTATTTAGCATTTTCTATAATGTATTAGAATTATATTTTAATATCATTTTGCGAAATGTATTTCACTAAATGCAATTTAAATGTGATTTAAATGCAACTAGAATACATTTTTAATGCAATTTTAGAGCATTTTAAATGCCTTCTTAGAGTATTTTAAATGCATTTAATTAGCACTTTCAAAATGTATTAGAATTTTATTTTGAATGCATTTTGGGAAACGCATTTATACTTACAGACTGATTGTTGTATAAACAAATTTGTTTAAAAAAAAAGCTAAAAAAAGCAAATTCAGTGTGCAGATTCCTTGGCTAAAAACAGGAACATTAAATATATTTATGCTTATCACCACACAAAGATTTGATGTACTTAACTCTTCAAATATTCATGAATTACCCTTGAAAACTAAATTTAGTTCTCAATTTATTTTAAATTCTAAGTTGAGATAAAAGTAACAACTTTGTATAGTATTAAATTTAAAAAGTTATAAACATAATGACCTTCCTTCAGAAGGGTTGGAGTTGTCCCTTCATGGGTATTGCCACTCCTGGCAGTATCAGTGAGCAACTGCAGCAAAAATTCAATTCCTGCCGTTGCTCATGGAGACTGCAAGGAAATGTAAATCTATATGTCCATGGATTTCGCCCATGGATATTACCGTGACTGCCACCACTAACTGGCAATACTTTAATATTTTAATGTTGAATAGTAATTTAAATGCTATTAAAATGTGATTTGAATCTATATGAAATATAATTAAAATGTCATTAAATTGTGAATAAAATGCAATTTTAAGCCATTTTAAATGCATTTAAAATGCTGTAAAAATGCATCTAAAATGTGATTAAAATGCATTTTAAAATGCGATTAAAATGTATTAAAATTGCATTTAATTGGGCCAAAATTTGTATATTTCAAATGCAATTAATTGCATTTTTAAATATCATTTAAATATGATTAATTGTATTACAAAATGCAATTTAAATGTAATTCATTGCATTTTTAGAAATGCAATTAATCGCATATTTTTTGATATGGGATGCCACCAAGGTTCTCGGAAAAGCTTCCTAGACGCGTCATAAGTTACCAAGTTCATCCGTTGAGACTAAAATGTTGTATAGATCTTTTACGACAACTCGAATTTTGATAATAAGCACTTAATGTGCTTATTGTCAAAACTCACAATGAAGATATTCCATAATATTACTTACATCTTTAATCTAAATAACTCTCGATGAACGTGGTTTGGAACTCATTGTAAATATGTAGGGCTGAATTTTGTTTGGTGTGCATTTTTCTCTAAAACTTACTTAATGCTACACATACTAGTAAAGCCTAATGGATGTTACAACGCTGTATTTTGTAACAGAGTGTCCCTGAACTCTCTAAAGACTTTTTCAAGTATTATTTTTGGCCAAAAAGACAAGGCAAACATTTATTATTTTTCTTCAAATACGCCTTGTCTCGAAGAGCCGTATACCAAGTTTAAACTTGATAAGGCCACTCACAAACCAAAGATTTCTCTTTAAAAAAAAAAAATACAAAATGGCTTCAAAATGACTTCGTTTGGTTATTTATTTACTTTTGTAAGTATTGATTATGAAATTTTAGATTGACTGTTGCTAGGAATAATCCATGAAGATGTTGGTAGAGAATTCACAGATCCTCTGCAAAATCGTCTATATCTTGCCGGTTCTCAAGCTACATTCCTCTTTCCTATTTTTGTCTAATCCTTATAATTCCATATTATTAGTTGTGAATTACCTCTCCTATAATTTTGTAATGTTCAAAGATGGATGGTAAAAATAAAACAAAGGTGTTTTTTTTATGTAGATGTAGAATGTAATAGTTAAAACTCCAACAACACTATTTCTTGAAATGTTGTCCGAAGGTCTCAATGGCGATGTAAAAATAACGACGATGCTGTAGGGAAGCAAACCCAACCTACCTTCGTGATAATCAATATAAAAGGTGTAGTAATATGTAATTTGCGAAACGATAAGCTATTCAACAGATTTAATTGCAAGCCCCGGTTCCGACTTAGGTTAAAATTAGTTTAAAAGGACTATTTTTAAACAACAATGCTGCATGCTGTATATCGGCAAAGTGAGCAGCAGCAACGTATCGTAATCCGCTGACGGCAGTCTGGTAATCTAGTTTTGACGTCCAACAAGCCTTGTCGAAACCAACCAATCAAACTACTCCAACTGTAAAAATATCCAACTGTCATTTGCAAACATCGGCTGCACAATAGATGTAACATTATAAACTGTTAGATGAACACCGTACATAGCCAAAAGAATTTTAAATTGAAGAACTTGAAATGGATTCAAATTTAAGTAAGTGTGTTAGGTATAGTCCCATATCAAAAAATATGCGATTAATTGCATTTCTAAAAATGCAATGAATTACATTTAAATTGCATTTTGTAATACAATTAATCATATTTAAATGATATTTAAAAATGCAATTAATTGCATTTGAAATATACAAATTTTGGCCCAATTAAATGCAATTTTAATACATTTTAATCGCATTTTAAAATGCATTTTAATCACATTTTAGATGCATTTTTACAGCATTTTAAATGCATTTAAAATGGCTTAAAATTGCATTTTATTCACAATTTAATGACATTTTAATTATATTTCATATAGATTCAAATCACATTTTAATAGCATTTAAATTACTATTCAACATTAAAATATTAAAGTATTGCCAGTTAGTGGTGGCAGTCACGGTAATATCCATGGGCGAAATCCATGGACATATAGATTTACATTTCCTTGCAGTCTCCATGAGCAACGGCAGGAATTGAATTTTTGCTGCAGTTGCTCACTGATACTGCCAGGAGTGGCAATACCCATGAAGGGACAACTCCAACCCTTCTGAAGGAAGGTCATTATGTTTATAACTTTTTAAATTTAATACTATACAAAGTTGTTACTTTTATCTCAACTTAGAATTTAAAATAAATTGAGAACTAAATTTAGTTTTCAAGGGTAATTCATGAATATTTGAAGAGTTAAGTACATCAAATCTTTGTGTGGTGATAAGCATAAATATATTTAATGTTCCTGTTTTTAGCCAAGGAATCTGCACACTGAATTTGCTTTTTTTAGCTTTTTTTTTAAACAAATTTGTTTATACAACAATCAGTCTGTAAGTATAAATGCGTTTCCCAAAATGCATTCAAAATAAAATTCTAATACATTTTGAAAGTGCTAATTAAATGCATTTAAAATACTCTAAGAAGGCATTTAAAATGCTCTAAAATTGCATTAAAAATGTATTCTAGTTGCATTTAAATCACATTTAAATTGCATTTAGTGAAATACATTTCGCAAAATGATATTAAAATATAATTCTAATACATTATAGAAAATGCTAAATAATTGCATTTAAAATGCTCTAAAAATGCGTTAAAAATGTATTTTTATTGCATTTTAATCACATTTAAATTTCTTTTAGACAAATACATTTCGCAAAATAAGTTTAAAATGTAATTTTAATAAATTTTTTAAAATGCCAAATAATTGCATTTTAAAATATTTTTAAAATGCGTTTAAAATGTGTTATTCTTGCATTTTAATCGCAATTAAATTGCATTTCAATACATGCATTTATCAAAATGTATTTTAAATGCGATTTTCAAACATTTAGGAAAATGCTTAATAATTGAATTAAAAATGCTCCAAAAATGCATTAACAATATATTTTAATTGCATTTAATTGCAT
Source organism: Neoaliturus tenellus (assembly GCA_030545055.2). Taxonomy (NCBI): domain Eukaryota; kingdom Metazoa; phylum Arthropoda; class Insecta; order Hemiptera; family Cicadellidae; genus Neoaliturus; species Neoaliturus tenellus. The sequence goes on along the minus strand of CM061533.1, from coordinate 259,540,729 downwards.
TTTAATTTCATTTAGCCAAATGCAATTCACGAAAGGCATTTTAAGTGTATTTGTGTAATGAAAAATGCAATTAAAATGCAATTAATTGCATTTCCTTTTGATATGGGACGTTCGTTTGTCCAGCTTACAAATCTTCAGCGAGATAAGATTTCCAAGTAGTTCCTTAACCTCTCAGTGCAGAAACAAATTCTGAAGTAATGATTTTAACATCGGGAATTCAAAATCAATATAGCAGATAGGGATGAAAACTACTTTAACATGTGACCACATTTCTTGAGTATGATACTAATTTAAGGGTAGGACCATTAACCTTTAACCTTTGCGATCATTCAAGTGGAACCAGTTTTTTAAATGTATTTGAGGCGCTGAAAGCCTAAATGTAACTTTAAAAGTTTGGTGACGGAATAAGGTACTTTGTGAAAAGTTACTATCACTCCTCAAACGATATCAATACATCTTAACAAACAAGAATGAAAAGTGTGTGGAAAGGAGTTTTTTACACACCGTATATGAAAGAGGTAATTATTTGTAAAAAGAACAGACATTAGGATCAGTGAACTCGTTACAACTCTGCACTCTAGCTGATTGAACACCACGTCAAAGTAACTGATCTTCGGTGGGCTTACAGGGCTAATGAGAATTCCACGGGTGGTTAATATCGAACGGCTTGTTCACTAACATTTAACAGCTTAACTTTGGCATAAACACATTGCTAGATGTAAACTTTCAGGTTGTTTCAAGTAATAAGCAAACGTTCAATCATGAATTGTAAAAAATTCTAATAAAGCTGTTTATAATGAAATAGCTGGCTCTATTTTGACATGTTTTAACCAATGACTAATAGTTGTACGGAGAAGAGTTTAACAAACATATATTATTTAGTTTCATAGCCCTAATTTTTATTTTCTACGGGTCCGTCATTCACACTCACATGGCTGTGGCTGTAGTCGGGCAGCTTAAGTCTCATAAAGACAAGGTCTCTGTTTTCCTTATTTAATGAAGAAATAAATGTACTGCGATCATATTAAAATGATAGGATTAACGGTTCATTTTGTGAGAAGCTTAAACAAGAAAATCGTAACCAGTTTTTTAATAATTCTTGGGATTATTAAATGTTGGATTATGAAATACTTTACATAAATTATTACATTTATTTAATTCAACGTCTTCTGTGGTTAAATATCTTGTGGAAAATTTCCCAATGAATAAACACCAACTTCTCATCCGGATGGACAAATCTTTATCATCGGACGAGTCGAGTTAACAGGAACGGAGCCGGGAGGATCAGCCGACTTTGACGTCGCCCGCTTACATTGATGTCCACAATTATACCCGTCAACGTCAAAGCGACGTCAGTTTGCTCGTTTTATTCCAACAAGCAGGATATTATTTTAATTTAAAAAGACTCCGAATAATATTCCATTTTTCAAATAATATTTTTTTTGTTTTGTTTTTATTTCTTTACAGTTTTACTTGGAATTTTTTTGTTCTATGCTGTACAAATTAACTTTACGAAGGAAAATGGTTGTATTAGCGTATTATCAGTATTATATTTTTAATGCTATGAAGATTAACAATTAATTTTAATGTCAAGGATGATTTTTATGTGAACTTTTATTTTTTCAAAACCGAAAGATTTGTACATTCAATTACATTCAATTGTACATTCAATTCAAAGACAGTTGTATCTCTGTACATTCAAGAAAGTATCCTGCATGTGGACAAAATACAACCACCAAGGAACAGAGACTTCCATTCATACAACACCCGTCACGGTTCAAGGTTCAACTTGCCAGTTCACCGTACGACTCTTGCAGAGAAAAAACCATCATACAGCGGCTGCAAGCTACGAAACCACCTACCTGCATCCATGAGAGACCTTACTGGGAACAACCTCAAGACGGAGTTGAAGATATGGCTGACGGCAAGACCTTTCTACACCCTAGATGAATTTCTTGAGAGGAGAGAAGACCTACTGTAAACCAACAATCAACAAATTTTAAAACAAACCATTTGACACTATTGCAATTCTTGAAGAATTGTATAATAAAGATATTTTTGACTTTGATTTCCGAAAATTAAAATTTATACTCATGACAAGCTATTTTTCTGGGTGGGGGGGGGGTTATCTTATTTTAAAACTAAATGAGCTGCAATTAAATGTAATATGCATCGGGAAAAACGTTATGGAAGAATTTAGAATTTAGAAGTGTTTTATTATTATTATTGTTACAAGGGGAATTAAATCGTTCAATATAACAATCAAAACTATTTCAATAACAAATCTTTATCTTGCAAATAATATGTCTATAATCTTGTTTTCTTTTTCCTATAATTGAAATTATTATCAAATAATAAAATCAACTACACTTATAATACAATATAGTCATCCAATACATAATTATATTGTGTTGAAATGAAATCCTAATAACGATATTCATATTTACAGTTTTCCACGTTAAATATTTATCGTCAGTACCTGTTGAGTTTATGTAGCATTAAGAATGTATAAGTTTGAGTTATAATCAATAGTGGCAACATGGAAAGTTGGACGGAACTTAGTAATCAAGTGACGAAAGATATTATCTCCAACTTGCGTGCATTGCATCTGTCAACACAACTGATCAGCGATTTAGCTGTAATAGAACACGCATACAAACAAACATCGACTGCATAATTGACATAAGTAGAACCGGCGTCGCTTTGCCGTGGCACAACCATGATCAATTTGTAATATTAGGTGGTCACTTTTCATCTGTTTCATTTCGTGTGGTTTGTTTTGTTTAGTCACAATTGAGTGGTAAAAAGTTTTCTTATGTAAACTTAACTTCATGCTCAAACATTTATTTCCCACTCAGTTATTTAAATTTTTTCTCATTTCGATGCAGAAATGACTTTTTACCACTCAAACCAGCAATACTACGGTGGCAATGTAACAATATACTACAAAGGAAAATGATTCTGGTCGAATCAGAATTTTCAGTATCTTCTATTTTTGGCAATATATATGACTAATAAAACTAAATAAAACTAAATGAGCTGCAATTAAATGTAATATGCATCGGGAAAAACGTTAGTAGTGGGGAATGGGGGCTTTTGGGCCAGTTCAAGGTCACCCGAGCGATGACGTCATCGATGACGTCATCGAGGTCAATGACCTCATTGATGACGTCATCGATTGCATCATCGATGACGTCATCACCAATGACGTCACTTCCTTGACGTCACACCCATGACGTCACAAAAATGACGTGCTGATGACGTCATCACCCCTTACGTCACCAAGATGACGTCATCGATGTCACAAAGGTCAAGGTCACGCTGAAACCTAAAATTTTTTGGCACTTTCGCTGTTTCTCGCACTACGCTCCGAGTTTCAGTCACAGTTACCATGACCTTGACAACTTGGAGCGAATTTGCGATGAGAAACAGCAAAAGTGCTGAGGAAACTTGAAGTTTGCAACGTGACTCTACCTAAACCATCATGTGACACCGCTCGGGTGACCTTGAACTGACCCAGAAGCCCCCATTCGACCATTACTGCAACCGCGATGCGTACCCTACGACAGACACCGAGCGACTGACTATCCAGCCCCGCGCACTCTAGGTATATGGGAAGTGGTGGGGGAAATTGTGATGACCTCGGGAAACTTGAAAATGTCAAGCCGGGTAGCACCGTTTCGGTGCTACCTTAAAGTTACATGCTAAAGTGTGATGACCTTGAGTAAAAACATAGAAATACTACAAGTTGATACCGTCCCAGAGTTAAAGTGTGGTGACATTGAGTCAAAACACTGAAATACTATAAGTTAAAATCATCCCAGAGTTAAAGTGTGATGACCTTGAGTGAAAACACAGAAATAATACAAGTAGATCCCGTCCCAGAGTTAAAGTGTGACGACCTTGAGTTAAAAAACTGAAATGCTATAAGTCAAAATCATCCCAGAGTTAAAATGTGATGACCTTGAGTCAAAACACAGAAATAGTACAAGTCGATATCGTCCCAGAGTTAAAGTGTATTGACCTAGATTCAAAACTTGTAAAAATACTTACATATAGAGAGTTAGAGAACAGCGAAACGCACCGCATGGAAGCTGGAGACATACTGGCGGAGCGGTGTTGTGCAGCCTAGGGACTCAGTTGTGGTGGGGGGTATAGCCAACACTTAGAGTAGAAGTGTTGTGGGTGACCTTGACCCACTTACCCCCCCCCCCCCCGACAAAAAGTGCGAGCCCCCCCCCCCCCCCCGAACTTTTTTTTCGGAAAAATTTTTGACCTTGACCAAAAAGTTTTTTGCTCCGGACGAGAAGTGACCCCCCCCCATCCCCCCCCCTCCCCCCCCCTCCCCCACCCCCCCCCGACAAAAAGTGCGAGCCCCCCCCCCCCCGAACTTTTTTTTCGGAAAAATTTTTGACCTTGACCAAAAAGTTTTTTGCTCCGGACGAGAAGTGACCCCCCCCCTCCCCCACCCCCTCCCCCACCCCCCCCCCTCCCCCCTCCCCCCGACAAAAAGTGCGAGCGCCCCCCCCCCCCCCCGAACTTTTTTTCGGAAAAATTTTTGACCTTGACCAAAAAGTTTTTTGCTCCGGACGAGAAGTGACCCCCCCCCCCCCGACAAAAAGTGCGAGCCCCCCCCCCCACCCCCACCCCCACCCCCTCCCCCACCCCTGATATCCTGGGCGTGGCAGCCCCGGTGGGGATATAAGGGGGCCCAGCCAGAGGCGGCTCGCAGTCCGCTCCCGCGCGTTGAACGTGAACGATCGGGACGGACCGCCATAGGCATCACTAAACATTGAATGGCGCCTTCAGTGTTTAGCGAAGTCTACTCTAACTTTAAGACTTGTATTAGTTGTAAGATATTGCGCTTGCGTTTGGGTATTGCGAATTGTTCTATATTAGAGTGTTTTACTTGTACCCTATGTCTCCTGTGTGTGTGTGTCTTTTATCCTTTGTGTCTTGTTTGTCATATGTGTTTAATGTGTATGTGCTTGTTCCAGCATTGACTACGTTGAGCTCAATTGTGTGTTGTAAGTGTGTTATATTTTTCTAAAGTGTATACGCTTGTTGTAGCATTTCCCCCTTGAGCTTTTGCAATGCTCAAAGTAAATCGTAAAGACAGGGAACGGGAGTAGGCCCCCCGTGTAAAGTTACTTTTGTATAATTGTTAGGCTCCTCTCATGCATGCTTCAATGCGGCTGAGAACTCTCATGCATGCTTCAATGCGGCTGAGAAATAGGAGTTGGTCCGTTTGTACGCCTATATGGGGGTAATGAGCCGATGGCCTCTGCACTCGGACCGAGGACGTAAGCCACTAGGGTGTCCTCAGTTAGTTTCCCTTCCGGAAACTCAAAATTATGTAAATGAAACTTTGTTAGCTATTTGTGTTTTTTTGTCCCCAAGGCCCCCGAACATTCGTGGTTCGCCATGGATGTACGGGGGCCGAAATTTTTTAATGTTCGTATGGCCTTGACCTAGTAAGAACTTATATAAATTTACTGCATTGCTGAACTTAAATATTAAATATTAAAGATAGGGAACGGGAGTAGGCCCCCGTGTAAAACCACTTTTTATAATTAATTGTTAGGCTCCACTCATGCATGCTTCAATGCGGCTGAGAAATTGGAGTTGGTCCGTTTGTACGCTTATACGGGGGTAATGAGCCGATGGCCTCTGCACTCGGACCGGGGACATAAGCCACTAGGGCTGTCCTCAACCTCTTTCAAAATTATGTAAAAGACCTTTTGTTAGCTATTGGAAAAGTTATTTGTTAGCAATGCAGTAAATGCTTAAGTCTTGCGTGGTGAAGGTTAGACGACATTGGATGTTGCCTGTTGTCATAGTTGGGTCTCTTCGGAGGCTACAGCGATGACAACCCAAGTGCCCCAGGTGGGGCTTAATTTTTTTAAAGTTTTTTCGTGACCTTGACCTAAATACAGTAATACCCCCCCCCCTTCCCCCCCCCTCCCCCACCCCCTCCCCCACCCCCTCCCCCACCCCCTCCCCCACCCCCTCCCCCCCCCTTCCCCCGGAACTTTTTTTGAGAAAAAATTTCGACCTTGACCAAAAAGTTTTTTGCTCCGGACGAGAAGTGCCCAAACAAAAAATTTGTACAAAGTAGTGGATTTAGACCAAAGATTATTGGTTTATCAAACCTGTTGAAGAATAAATTGAAAATGGGTGTTTAAAAGCCAAATCTGCTACATGATTGATAAACTGGATGTATATGACGTCACCTTCCCCCACCCTTCAACCTCGGGTATAAAGGGACCCGGTTGAGCGCGCTGCTCATTATTGCGTGGACATTCACCGAGTGCACACTCAAAGCCAAACTGTAAAAAAAATGGCTCTTTGCGATATTTGTGGTGAGTTTTTCCAAGATGAAGATATCTTTGTTTTACACCGAGAATTGCATCATGAAGAGAACAGAAAAGAAGAGATTGTTGTAAGTGAAGAAGACTTGGATGCGTTTGATCGGTTATTGGAAAACTGCCAGAAGCAGATGGACGACTGTGATAGCTATCTACAGTTACACCGAGAATTGCATCGTGAAGAGGACAGAAAAGAAGAGATTGTAGTAAGTGAAGAAGACTTGGATGCGATTGATCGGTTTTTGGAAAAACCCCATAAGCAGAAGGACTGGGCTAGCTATTTACAGTTAATGCAAAGAAGAAGACCAAGTGTTATTCAATTTGCCGGAGCTGGACCATCTACAGCTGGAGGATTTATTCAAGAAGAGAAAATGGAAGAAGAAGATACGGAAGAAGTGGAAGATGTAAGACAACTGCGTACCCAAGAAGAGGATATGGAAGATATAAGACAACTGCGCACTACAGCCTTGCCAGGACCAGTTGTAATTCATTTCAAAATTAATAATGTGCGATTAGAATTGGAAAATTTTATAACTCAAGCTAAAAAACTAGTTGTAAAAACATTGACGGAAGAATTGGCAAGATTGAACTTTATTAAATTTGGATTGGTGTTGGAGGCTATGTTTACTAATACCGATGGTGAAAATTCACCGAGAGCATTCATTGCTAAAAACCGAACCCTTACAACCACATCTGATATCAACGAAATTTTAGAAGAATGTTTGGTTGAACTGCTAGTGAAACTTCAAGAACATGAAGGAAGAGGATCCGGCTGGACGCTATCATCAATTGAAGGTATGGATGTGAGGGTTCACAAGCATGGATATGGTATGAGAGGAAGCAGCTTTATCCCTCTACCAAAGGTGATCCGAGATACAAGATCATGTATCAATGTGAAAAATGAGGATAATGAATGTTTCCGGTATGCAATGTTAGCAAAATATGTGGAAGACCATTCCTGTAGACCTAGCATAGCATACGAAGCTGTTCAACACCGCTATAACTTCCAAGGTATGTCGTATCCTGTTAGTCTTAATGATGTTGCTAAATTTGAAAGAAAAAACCCAGGAGTTTCAGTTAATGTGTTTGGTTTAGACGAATCAAATAACGTATACCCGTTACGAGTTACAAAGACTGAACGTCAAAATCATACAGATTTGCTGCTATTGACCAAAGGTGAAATATCACATTATGTTTACATCAAGAACTTTGAAACTTTGGTTGGACGACAAGTGACTAAAAAGAAAATTAGAGTAACAGTGTGTAAGAGATGCTTTTGTTTCACAAATAAAGACTTGAGACGTGGAGGATCGGAGTGGTTGTCGGAACACCAGCGGCTTTGTAATGACAACTATGAAGTGAAGATTAGTCTGCCACCACCATCTAGAGCATTTGTCCAGTTCAATAAAACAGTTCACCAATACCGGATTCCACTAGTTATCTACGCTGACTTTGAATCCACGTTAGTGCCGCAGGAACTTTCGGATGGTGAAGTAACTAGAAGAACCAAATATCAATTGCATCAACCTAACAGTTTTTGCTTATTGGTGAAATCTACTTTACCTGAAGAACAATTGCAAGACTACGGCTTAACATCCACTCCGATACTCTACCGTGGGGAAGGAGCTGCTAAGTATTTTGTAGACCAGTTGTATAACATTGCTGAAAAGGCGGAACGCTTATACGGTAATGTTTTACCCATGAAACCTTTGAACCAAAATCAACAAGAAGAATACATTTCGGCAACAAGATGTTATCTATGCAAGAAGAGCTTCAGTGAAGAAAATCAAAAAGTAAGAGATCATGATCACCTCACAGGGTTATACAGAGGACCTGCTTGTAATTCATGCAATATAAATTACAAACTGCCTCAATTTATTCCTGTCGTGTTACACAATCTTAGCGGCTATGACTCCCACTTCATTATCCCAGAGTTAGGACGAGATGATGGAAAAATCGAAGTATTAGCTGAAACATTGGAGAAGTACATCAGTTTTTCAAAAACAGTTGGTAAAATTAAACTTCGCTTCGTAGACTCTTATAGATTTATGTCATCTAGTTTGAGCAAATTGTCTGAGAACCTAAGAAGAGAAGATCTAAAAGAAACCAGCAAAATTGTACCTGAAGATAAATTGGACTTAGTATTACGAAAAGGAGTTTTCCCCTATGATTATATAACTTCCACAGAAAAGTTTGAAGAAACCAGTCTACCACCGATTGAAGCCTTCAATAGCAAATTAAATGAAAGTGAAATCTCCGTTGAAGACTACAATCATGCGTGTAATGTTTGGAACCAACTAAACATTCAAACTTTAGGGGAATATTCTGATTTTTATATAAAATTGGATGTAACTCTGCTGTGCGATGTGATGGAAGAATTTCGGAACACCTGTTTCTCAGCATACGGATTGGATCCTTTACACTCGTATACATCCCCTGGATTAGCATGGCAAGCTATGCTCAAGTCAACTAACTGCCGATTGGAGCTTCTCACAGACATCGATATGGTCCTCATGATCGAATCAGGTGTACGAGGTGGTTTGACTCAAGCTGTGACAAGACATGTTAAGGCCAACAACAAGTATATCCCCAACTTCGACGAGCAACAACCATCACTCTACCTTGGATATTTTGATGCGAACAACCTCTATGGTTGGGCGATGTCAAATCCACTTCCCTACGCAGACTTTAAGTGGATTGACCCGACCACCATTGGTGACATATCACGGATTCCAAAAGATGGCCAAACAGGCTATATTTTGGACTGTGATTTTGAATATCCAGAACACCTTCACGACCATCATTACGACCTGCCTCTCCTAGCCAAGACTGAAGTTTCACCGACAGGAAGATGGCCCAAGCTGATGATGACCTTGGAGAATAAGAGTCGATATGTGGCACACTACTGGGTAGTTCAACAAGCACTTGAATTGGGCCTACGTATAGTGAAAATTCACAGAGCAATTGAATTCACCCAGTCTTGTTGGTTGAAACCATATATCGATTCCAACACTACAAGAAGAGCTGCAGCGACAACAGCATTTGAAAAGGACTTCTACAAATTAATGAACAACGCCATCTTTGGGAAGACCTTGGAGAACAAGAGAAAACACAAAATTGTAAAATTAGTAAGTGATCCTAGGAAATTGGAAAAATTAGTGCAAAAACCAAATTTCGGAACATCAATGATTATAAACGAAAATCTAGTTGCTGTCAGTATGAATAAAACAACAATAGTGATGGATCGTCCGTTATACATTGGAATGTCGATTTTGGATATAAGTAAAACTCTGATGTATGATTTCCATTACAACAAAATGGTTAAACACTATGGAAGAGACAACATTGGAGTTGCATACATGGATACCGACGCGTTTATCTACTGGATAAAGACTTTGGACATGTATGAAGATCTAAGGAGTTTCCCATACAAAGACGACTTTGACTTCTCTGACTATCCGAAGAACCATCCGAATTACAATGAAAAGAATAAAAAAGTAATTGGAAAATTTAAAGATGAAGCAAATGGAATACCTTTGGAGGAAATAGTTGCGCTGATGTCCAAATTATATTCCTTCAAGATGTATATGGAAAACGACATACCGACAGTGAAGAAAGCTAAAGGAGTCAAAACATCGTACTTGAAGAAACGTGTGACATTTGACCATTACAAGACCTGCTTGTTTGAAGATTCTACAATGTCTGCAACGTTCAACACTATCAGAAGCTTTAAACATGAGGTCTACAGTGTCACTGAAGTTAAAAGAGCACTGTCAGCTCGAGATGATAAAAGGCATATTATGCCGGATAAAATTCACACTCTTCCTTTTGGACACTACTCTCTAAACCCTATCGACTAGTAACCTATTCTTCGCCCCTCTACAACTTCGACCTTATTCCTTTCTCCTTCCGTAAAAAAATGGGGAACACGGCAAGTCAAACGCCGTGTTCCCCATTTTTTTACACAAGTTTGGATGACCTTGACCTATATAAATGATGTTAATATTTAAGACAACATTCATTGTTATTATACATGTGATACATGAAACATTCAAACCTGCAATATGAAGAACTTGAAGCAAGAAATTGTCAACGAGCTTCATAAACCTGCAAGAAGAAAGTTTCCACGAAGAAATACAGTGATAAAAGGAATAAATGATTTATATCAAGCGGATTTAATCGAAATGATTCCTTATAGTAAACAAAATAGAGGATTTAAATACATATTGACTATTATTAATTGTTTTTCAAAAATGGCAGATGCTTTACCACTAAAAGATAAAAGTGGCAAAAGTGTTACAAAAGCAATGGAAACAGCTATACAAAGAGACAAACATACTATAAAACATTTACAAACTGATGATGGAAAAGAATATTTTAATAAGGAATTTGCAAATTTAATGAAAAAACACAACATTAACCATTACTCAACCAATTCAGAGGTAAAAGCATCAATAATTGAAAGATTTAACAGAACTTTAAAAGGTGCGATGTATAAGATGTTTTCCAACAGAGGATCACACGTATGGATTGATGTGTTACCAAAACTTATAAGCGACTACAATAACAAGTTTCATAGAACTATCGGTATGAAACCAAGCCAGGTGACTAATAAAAATGAAAAACTTGTATTAAAACGTATAAAAATGAATACTAAACCAAAAGTTGAAAAACTAAAGCCTAAAAGGTTTAATGTTGGTGATAAAGTGCGAATAAGCAAATACAAAGGTGTATTCAGTAAAAGATATCTTCCGAACTGGACAAATGAGGTATTTACCGTATTTAAGGTGCAACCTACAGTACCAGAAACTTACATTTTAAAAGATAATAAAGGACAATTGCTTGAAGGAGGTTTTTATGGACATGAAATGTTAAAATCAACAGTAGGTGATGTATATCTAGTAGAAAAGGTGTTGCAACGCAAAAAAGATAAGGTTAAAGTAAGATGGTTAGGATTTAATAAGACGGAAGATTCTTGGATACCTAAAAAGGATCTAATATAATGATAGAGCATCATTTTGGGTTGAACCATTACAAAGGATGGAGATAATACCGCAAAAAGACAATTTTACTATTAATAATATAGATGAACTCACAGTGGATGGTTCTCAATTCAATACTGGGAAACACGGTGTTTTGTTACCAAACACGGTGCGTTGTCTGGTTACCGGTCCTTCCAATTGTGGAAAAACAAATGTAGTATTCAATTTGATTACAAACCCTAAAGGCTTACGTTTTAATAATTTATATGTATTTTCAAAGTCACTACAACAACCGAAATATCAGTTATTGGAACAAATACTCAATAATGTACCTGAAGTTAAATATTTTAAATTTAACGCGAGCGAGAGTGTCATGCAACCGCAAGAGGCTAAACCATTCTCAGTATTCATATTTGACGATGTATCTTGTGAAAATCAAAATACAATAAGGAATTACTTCGCCATGGGTCGACATAACAACATAGATAGCATTTATATTGGTCAAACTTACAGCAAAATACCGAAACAGCTCATTAGAGACAATGCAAACATGTTAATTGTATTTAAACAGGATGAAACCAACCTAAAACACATATATTATGACCATGTAAGTGCGGATATGCCATTCGAACGATTTAAAGAGTTGTGTGGAAAGGCTTGGGCTGAAAAGTATGGGTTTTTAACAATTATAAAGGAACAACCGCTAAACAATGGTCGATACAGGATAGGATTTGATAAATTTATACTAATACACTGATCATGATGTAAAACATTCATTGTTGTACAACACGTCTTGCTACAAACATGGTTAACCAAGAAAAGTTAATAAAGGAAATAAAATCACTTAGTGATTCTATTCGGGATAAAAACAGAGCATTAAAATTAGGTATTAGCGAAAGGGAGAAATTTCTTGAATCTACTTTTAAACCTATTACTGAACCCTTGAAACAATTAAACAAAAAATTTGCTAAACCCGTTTTGGAAGGAGATGCAATTGCACCTATTACAAAGTTTGAAAGAGAAAATATAAAATCAGAAGATTTTAGTGATGAAGACCTGGAATCCTCTACATATAGTGGTTTTACCGGTGAAGAACCTGAAAGAGAGCTAGAATCACCAGACTATAGTGGTATAAGAGAATTATATGAAGTAAAAGCTAAAAGAGGACATGAAGATGTATCAACTGCTAGTGAAGAGGAAAAAGAAGAAGAAGCAAGGGAAGGTCCGTCAAACATAAGCTTGTTGGGTGAAAACATTCATAACAAAGGACCTTTAGGAAGGAAATACATGATAAAAATGTTAGCTGGAATAAATCCTAATAAAAACTACCATAGTTATGGAGTAAGATTAACAGAAGAAGGTTTAATGGTTGGTAATAGCCCGGTAAACATTGATGAAGATGATAATATTATTGTTGGTAATCAAAGATATAAGGGCACAAGAGGATTATTTGAATTATTATTTGAAAAAAAGCCTTTAGAATTGTTAGTTAAAGAAGAAGATATGGAAGCATATAAACAGATTTTGGAACACACCAATGCATACAGGAGGAAGTATTTAGCTGACCAGCCAGTTTTTAGATCTAGGTCTTTAAAATATAGAGTATTTGTATCCAAGTTAATACCAACAACGAGAAGACAACCAATGCCGATAATGCCAAGAAAACCTGTAAAACGAAGGTTTGTGTCATCCACTTTGGATATAAGTGCTCCAGAACCAAGAAAAAGAAACAAATCTGTTACAGGTACAGGTTTAATGAAGAAACTATATAACACAAATGTGATTTATTACAATAATATCAATAAATTGGTGGATAGAATGAAACTAATACATGAAGCTAAAGAAGCGGGTCATACTGGATTGGAAAACGAATGGGTGGCTTTAGTGGATGAACTCCGAAACCGTGGGGTAATCTCATAAAAATGCGTTACTCCCTAGATTACTATTCAGTTGCACCATGAGTGTCGACAAGTTCGGACGTTACTCCTCGGATGGGTTATATTACGCAAATAATTTAAAAAGAGGTGCTGGTTTACCACAAACACCTGATGGAGATTATGATATAACTAATAAAAGGTTAAAAAACATAAAAGATCCCACAGATGAAAACGATGCAATAAATTTAAAAGTATTAAAAGAAAATATATCACCAACATTAAGACTACAGAAAAACACATATGACGCAGGTAATCATAGAATTGTCAATGTTGGTAAGCCAAATCAAAACGCTGATGCAATAAACAAAGGTTATTTATCATCAGAATTAAAAAATACGCTAAAATTCAATGGAAAAACGTATACTGCTGAAAATAAACGTATATCCAACGTAGATGATCCTAAAGATGCAAAAGACAGCGTAAATAGACGCTATTTACATTCATTAATACCTGAAAAGACAAAAGATGGTTTTTCTTTTTATAAATTTGTTATTAACGATATAGGTTATCCGAAAAATGAAAATGATGCTGTAAATTTAAAATATATAAAAGATCATTGTATTACACGTGATGTAGGAGTTATTGATTGTCTAGGTAATTGTTTAGCGAATGTTAAAGATGGTTCGGCACCATCAGATGGTGCAACAGTGGGTCAAATGATGGAAACCTTAAAACAAGAAACAACCTCTTTTGTAAAACAAGATCAAGTAGTATCAAAGCAAGGGGATGAATTTGTTCAAGGTAATGAAAAATTTAATTTATTAACATACAAAAATAATGCTTGGGATTGCATGGGTAAAGGGTTATCAAATATGGGATGGGGTTATGAAAAACATGATGCAGCTGCTTTATCACAAACCGTACATCTAGATCCAGATCATTCTTTTAGATTTTTTACATGTAAAAATAAAGTAATAAAAAACTTGCATAATGGAAGAGATCCAAATGATGCTGCAACTGTAGGACAAACATTACAATATGACAGTGCAAATAAAGAGTTTATTTATAATAAGCAAAGATTTAAATTAATGGATGTAAATGATTATCAAAATATATTAATTGCAGATCCAAATTCATTTAGCGGATTTAGAAAATTGTCTGGTGAACAATTTATTCATAAAAATCATGTGTTTCGAAATGAATCAGACGGAGCATTAGTTAGTGGAAATTTTAAATATTTTAAATGTCCCGGGAGCGATGAAAATGTAACTGATAAAGACTAAGAATTTGTATAAAAACTGATATGGGTTAGAAATCGAGACTAATATTATAAAAATGGGTTACACTCTAGAATGTTATTCAGTTGCACCATGAGTGTTGACAAGTTCGGACGATATTCCTCGGATGGATTATATTACTTTAATACTTTAAAAAGAGGTGCTGGCTTACCACAAACACCTGATGGAGATTATGATATTAGTAATAAACGGTTAAAAAACATTAATGATCCCACAGATGAAAATGATGCAATAAATTTAAAAGTATTAAAAAAAGAGATATTACCAACACTGAAACTAGACAAAAACACATATAACGCGGGTAATCATAGAATTTCCAACGTCGGTAAGCCAAATCAAAACGCTGATGCAATAAACAGAGGTTATTTATCATCGGAATTGAAAAATACGTTAAAATTCGATGGAAAAACGTATAATGCTGAAAATCGACGTATATCTAACGTAGCAGACCCTGTAGATGAAAAAGACAGCATAAATAGACGCTATTTACATTCTATAATACCTGAAAAGACAAAAGATGGGTTTTCTTTTTATAAATTTGTTATTAACGATATAGGTTATCCAAAAAATGAAAATGATGCTGTAAATTTAAAATACATCAAAGATCATTGTATTACACGTGATGTAGGAGTTATTGACTGTCTTGGTAATTGTTTAGCGAATGTAAAAGATGGTTTTGCACCATCAGATGGTGCAACGGTGGGTCAAATGAAGGAAACTTTAAAACAAGAAACCTCCGGTTTTGTGAAACAAAACCAAGTAGTAACACGTCAAGGAGATGTATTTGTACAAGGAAATAAAAAGTTTACTTTGCTTGAAGAAAACAATTATGTTTGGGATGGTAAAGGAAAGTTATTGACAAATTTAGGTATTGGTGAAAAGCCTGGTGATGCTGTTACTTATGAACAGATAATACAATTAGAGCCAACTGGAAAAAAATGGTGGAATTGTGATAACAAACGATTAACAAATGTTGCAGACCCTGATTATGCCAATAACGCTGTAACTGTTAATTTTCTTGTTAAAGTAATAGGTAATTTATTATTTGATATGCATAATTATATTGCAGCAGGACAACATAAACCTATTGACGAAAAAATGAGAAATACATGGATTAAACAAGAAATTCTTTATAAATATTTTTTTAATCATAACACACAAAAGTTTAGATCATCAGATTGGGGTGATTTTGATATTTAATTAAATAACACCATATATTACATCATTTATGTGCAACCTGTCATAGAGGTAACACATGGGTTACGCTTTTCGAATATAAAAGACAATCATGGCGTTTCATTACACCAGTCCATATCGAGACACTATACGGAAAGGAGGCGGTATCACGTCCACAGGGGTTTCTCTGTTAAGTAAAGCTTTAAATCATATTCCAGTAGGATCTATCGTAAACAGAGCAATAGACGCTTTACCATACGAATTTCACATACCGGGAGGTTATCAGTATTGCGGACCAGGAACTAAATTGAAAAAACGACTGGAAAGAGGTGATCCAGGCATAAATAAGTTAGATCAGGCTTGTAAAGAACACGATATCGCATATTCCACGTTTACCGATTCAAAAAATAGGTCAATCGCTGATAAAAAGCTAGCGAATATAGCTTGGCAACGAGTAAAGTCTAGTGACGCTAGTATTGCGGAAAAAGCAGCAGCTTTAGCGGTAACAGCAGGTATGAAGGCTAAAACAGCGGTAGGAGGTGGAAAAAGGAGGGGTAAGAATAAAAAAGGATCAACCAAGAGAAAACATGGTGGTAATATTAGACTAAAAAGACGTTCTCCGAGGAAAAATAATAAAAAACCGACAATATGGTCAATGGTAAAAAACGGGGCTGGTCTATACCTAAGACCGTATCGTGCATATTAAATAAAAGAAATCAATTGGTTATACCACATAAAGCGTTGACTAATGTTGAATTATTTAAATATATTTCCTGTTTAAAAATACCATTTTTCCGCGGAGTATTTATGAAAGACAGTTTACCAAAGAAAATATGGAAAAATGAGACTGGAATCGTAAATTTGGATAATACTGAAGGGTCCGGCACCCATTGGGTGTGTTATAAGAAACTAAATAGTAATGTATATTATTTTGATAGTTTTGGAAATTTGCCACCACCTAAAGAACTTGAACATTACTTTAAATCTGCTAAAAACATATATTACAACTATAAAAGAGAACAACCTGATAATACTTCAATATGCGGCCATTTATGTTTGGAATTCCTAGCTAAAAGTATCAGTCACTATTGAGATGTCTTCCTATACGGTATCATTAACAGGAAAATCGTCCACTTTACGAAGTATCCTTTTTCCAGCGTTACGCTTGCAAAAAGGAAGATTTTGGGAGGCAGCACTGTTGGATTTTACAACTTACAACTCTATTCCCAATGTTACGGAAGGTAAAAATAACTTATTACATTATTATAAAGGAAAAGATGCCAGTGGGAAGTTTACAGACTTGGAAGTTTGCACTCTACCCACAGGTTCTTATGAAATTGATCATATTAATGAATTTTTGCAAAATAAAATGGGAAAAGACAATATAACGCTAAAAGGTAATAACAATACAATGAAAGCTGAGCTTACTTCAAAATATTATATAGATTTCAGTAAGTCAGACTCAATTGGTGATTTATTAGGATTTCCCAAAGATGGAGCGATTTTAGAACCAAATAAAACACATTCCGGTAAACAAACTGTAACAATATTAAAAGTCAATAGTATAGACATAACTTGTAATATTATACAAGGAGCTTACAGAGATGGAGCAAATACTCATATAATACATACTTTTTACCCCAGTGTACCACCTGGATTTAAAATTGTTGAAAAGCCGCAAAACCTGGTATATCTACCTTTGAACACCACTTTCATTTCAGACATCGTGTTGAACGTATTGGATCAAGACGGTAACTTGATAGATTTCCGAGAAGAGCCTATTACGGTTAGATTACATTTAAAATCAACACTTTAATACAAAACCATGGGTTTAACATTTAAAAGCGAACAACCTACGGGAATCCGCATTAGTAGCTCTTCAGCTGTGGAGGAGTTAACACGCGAGAACATTCGTTTCTTAGAGAGAATTGGATTAAAAGTAACCGATAATGGATATACTGGATATAGCTCAGGGTCCAACATTCGACGAAACCCTATGGGAAAAAGAATATCACACCCACAACCCTTACACTTCATCAAAATTAAACAATAACGATGAAATTCGTATTCCCATACAAAATCAAGACATTTACACACTACCATGTGAAAGTTACTTGTATATTGAAGGAAAAGTTACTAAAAAGGACGGTACTACTACTGGTACAACAGTTCCATTTATAAATAATCCCATGGCTTTCCTGTTTGATGAAATTAGATATGAAATATCAGGTGTAACAGTTGATTCTACTAAAAAAGTAGGTATTGCAACAACTTTAAAGGGATTAACATCTATATCACCTAATGAAACCAATTTAATACAACCTGCAGGATGGGTTTTACCTGCAAAAGACACAATCACTCCAGATACAAATGGAAATTTTGATTTTCATATTCCGTTACGTTTGTTGCTTGGTTTTGCTGAAGATTATAGGAAAATAATATTAAACGTTAAACAAGAATTAGTTTTGTTGAGATCTTCAAACGATAAAGATATTATTAAAGCTCCAGACGGTACAACAGATGCAACTTTAGAATGGAAATTAACATTAGACAAAATTGTATGGAGAGTTCCACATGTAAAATTAGCTGACGAGCATAGAATGCTACTATTAAGAAAGTTAAAGGCTGATCGTGATATTGTAATTCCTTTTAGAAGTTGGGAATTTCATGAACATCCCAGCTTGCCAACTACGGATCGACACACTTGGACAGTTAAAACATCTAATTATGTGGAACGAGCCAGGTATATTATATTTGGTTTACAAACAGGCAGAAGAGACACCATCACCAAACATGCAGGCCAATTTGATCATTGCAACTTGAAAAATATTAAAGTTTATTTAAATTCACAATTTTTTCCATACGATAATTTAAATGTGTCATTCGCTAATAAAAAGTACAGCATATTGTACGATATGTATGCAAGATTCCAAAGTTCATATTATGGTAAAACGAATGCACCTTTACTATCACCAGAAAAATACTTAGATGGTTACCCTATAGTTGTAATCGATTGTTCTAAACAAAATGAATCGGTAAAATCATCAAGTGTAGATATAAAAATAGAAATGGAATTCAACGCGCCTATATCGGCTAATACAACTGCATACTGTTTAATTCTACATGATAAAATCGTAACATACACACCTTTAACTGGAATTGTTAAAAATGTATTGTAAAAAACCGGTTTTGTTACATTCCAATGCATTCCGCGAGTATAAAAGCAGAGTGTTCAGGTCGCTCCTCATCAGTTTGTTGCCTGTTCTTGTATGGGTAGCATCTTATTCAATATGGCTTCTCCTAGTGGTACACAAGAAAATGTAGTAGATATTGAGAAGGAGATATCCGACTTTTTAGATCTTCAAGGTCAACCGGAGGGAGATGAACACAACGCTTGCGGACAACTCCACGGCAGTAATAATGTTGAGGAAAAAGGTAAAAGAAGAAAGAATGCACAGAAGAAGAAAAGGGATACTGAAGATAATATTTCTCCTAACATATTGAGTGAGGTATTCTTGCGAATATTTTATCCAATCTCATCCAGTTTGGACAAAAGTGTTTTAATCGGTGTTATGAAATCGACGGATTATTCACCTACTGTAATTTTGACTCATGGACCCAAAATGATTTTGTTCACCGATAGTGCTTGGGAATCTTTTATGAAGCACTTGCATCTGCTAGAATGCTATTTAACTAGTAACATGTATGGAAGAAAGACAAGAGTAGGACTTTTGGATTCAAATGTGGAAATTGATATTATAAAGAATCGTGGTGACCATCAATTGCGGTTTAGAGACACAACAAGACATGATAACAAGATTCAACTTAATCGAGAAGAGTTTTTTATTCTAACCTGTGCAACTGAACCAATAACAAGATACTTGAGACAACTAGTGTTTTCAAGTTCTATTATTAAAGATTATTTGGAAGACACTTTGGACAAACAACCGGACGCACCTATATTGTACGGACCTGTGGATACTTCTATATTTAATAGGGTTCCTCATGAAGTACAAATGTGGAGACAGTTGGAAAAATACGCTCAACTACATAAGAAATCAGTAAAACAGGAAGAAGAGGAAGAAGGAGGAGAAGAATCAAGTGTTAGTGATGAAAATGAAAACAAGGAGAATGTAAAGATGGAAACTTAGATGACAATGGTTGGATTTTAAAACAATATCAAACACTTTGTGGGGTTAGGCCTACCGGGGACGGTGCCCACGTTAAATATACACCAACGCGCCAACAACTGTACGGCCAGGTATAAAAGTCGTACCTACCGTGGTGTGGAAATCAGTTGACCTTTGGACTTCGTCATGAGCAGACGAGTGATCTTCGCAATGGACAAGGAAGAAGAACAAGTAAAGTCCAAACCTGGTATAATTGAGTTCCAAGCGTTTCGGGGTAATGATGATAGATTTATCATAAAAGAACTTGTGTTTTTCGATATCAATACAAGTGTTCCATATACATTTTTGTTCAAACCACCATGTTCTTATTCATCATTAACAAGCAAAGCCGCTACTACCAACAGGTGGATTTCAAAATATTTCCATCATATTGATTGGTATGATGGTTTTGCAAGTTACACGGACTTATATAACATCATGCATCAGTTTTCAAACAGGTTTACCAATATTTATACAAAAGGACTGGAAAAGAAGAGATGGATCGAAGAATTTACTCATGTTCCGGTTAATGATGTGGACTTGGATAAAAACTACAAGTATACGATGGAAAATGTTTGTATTTGTACTAAAAGTCCAGAACATGAAAAAGATAGACATTGCGCTTTAAAAAACGGCTATAAACTCGCATCTTACCTTCAAAGTGGGGAAGTGGGGAGTGGTGGGGGTGACGGGGGTTATATAAGTGAGGAGCAGACCGGGACCTGGCATGAGTATTACTCGAGATTCCGAGACGACAACATCTCCCAGCAAGAAGACGAAGAAGAAGACAATCTTTAACTCAACCATGGCATCTCACCAGTTCCTGCAAACTTTGGTTGAGCAGTTCAATGCTCACTCCAAATCTACCATACTACCCGTCAAGAAGTGTTCCGAACTTAAAGACGAGAAGCACTACATTATCCACGCCATGAAGAAGATGGAGACTTCAGTTGGAGAGGCCATTTGCTGCAGTCTTAGCGAGGCACCGTTCACTCCGGGGGATGAGCCCAAGTTCCAAGTCTACCTGCCGAAACGGTTCGTCCATCTCCTCCAGAACGAGGATCTGCGCTCCATCCAACCCGGCTGTCTCTACCTGGTTTCCCACGGTTGCACGGGTAGCAATTCCACCGAGTTGACCATCCACATCGCCGACAAGCAGCAGTGTTAGATTTTAATTTTACTGTTGTACATATGTTATTGTAATGTTTTATAAATAAATAAACCATAAAAGACAAAAAATGCAACATATCAATATGTGAAGTTTGTCACATATTGATATGTTGCATTTTTTTTTTAAACTTCGCGGGTGACCTTGACCTTTGACCTTTGCATTTCACAGTTACCCCCACCACCAAGCTAAAGGTTAAACCTGCTTCGATGCAAACACCCCCACCACTTTTTATAGTACCCCCAAGCGCTGTGCCTCAGCTTCATTTCAACTCCGACGGTCAACCGTACAACATCAAGATGTCTCTCAATGTAAGTTGTGCTAGTTACGAGGAGGTAACCATTAAGACTCAGCAGGAGCTGAACGACTTGTACAAGGAGTTGCAGCTGATGGTGGCGCGAGGCTACCGTATAAATGTGCAAGTCTACGCTTGCAATATACGCAATCTCCGACACCCAAAAGAAGAGTCTGAACATTACTCTTCTCCAGCGACTTCATCACCGGCGTCCATGAAGACTGAAGCGAGCCAGACTTTGGATTATTTCAGCTGACTAGCAGTTGTCTTCCTTCTTCTTACCATTGTAGAATATGTTTATTTATTTGTTATATTAAAGATGTAAAAGAGAAAAAAACACCTATCTTGTTACTGACATATGTGCTCAGTAACAAGATAGGATTTTTTAAAACACAATTTGGATGACCTTGAAACTTCCCCCACCACTTTTTCATAGTACCCCCAAGCGCTGTGCCTCAGCCTCATTTCAACTCCAACGGTCAACCGTACAACATCAAGATGTCTCTCAATGTAAGTTGTGCTAGTTACGAGGAGGTAACCATTAAGACTCAGCAGGAGCTGAACAATTTGTACAAGGAGTCTGAAAAGGAGGTTGTCAACAAAACCGATGATCAACAATTGTGGGACTCCTCTATTACAGAAAAGGAATTACATGCAGCCGTCGAAGCTGTCGAGGAAAAGGAAAAGAACCTCAGGCAGCTCTGGTTGGCTCAGATGGATATTTGCGGATCTGTGCCGCGTGATGATTTTGAACTTCAATGTCAGATGGCGATTACCCAGCAACTAGAAGAAGCCGAAAAGGAGCTAAAGAGTGGAGGTACTATCCGGGCGGAGGTGAAAACTGAGAAACAGGAAGAATATAACGAATATGGTGATTAAACGTACTGTTGATCCCAATCCTTTTAGTTTTAAGTGGTTATGTTATAAGTAAATAGAAAAAGTTTCCTTTTTTTAAAAAACTCCATTTGGATGACCTTGAAATTTCCCCCACTACTCTGTAATACCAGCATTGCTCGCTGCACCAAGCATCATTCCTCCTCCAACAACCATGGCGGACACACCTGCTTGCAATGCCATGTCTTCCACCGAAGATGTACCCAATACGAATTGGAAATTGACAATCGACAACGTGCATTATTTAGAAACCATCTGCGATTGGATGAAGTCTATTCTCCTCGACAACCCGGGAATAAAGCTCAAGGTCACTTTAGATTATGATTGGTCTGAAGTTATACTGCAGCAAGACGATCAACAATCACTGGAGTATTTGTCAAATTTACCATCGTCAACCATATATACTACAAATGAGGTGGAAAGGGAAGAAGAGGAGCATGAGGTTTAGAGTTTCGTATTTTTTTAAAACCCAATTTGGATGACCTTGAGATTTCCCCCACCACTTCCCATATACCTAGAGTGCGCAGGGCTGGACAGTCAGTCGCTCGGTGTCCGTCGTAGGGTGCACATCGCGGTTGCTACTCCAATTCCTGACAATTTGGGGTAGTTCAAAGTCACCACACTTCTACAACTTCAAGGTCATCACACTTTAACTCTGGGACTGCATCAACTTGTATTATTTCTGTGTTTTGACTCAAGGTCATCTCACTTAAACTCTGGGACGGGATCTACTTGTATTATTTCTGTGTTTTCACTCAAGGTCATCACACTTTAACTCTGGGATGATTTTAACTTATAGTATTTCAGTGTTTTGACTCAATGTCACCACACTTTAACTCTGGGACGGTATCAACTTGTAGTATTTCTATGTTTTTACTCAAGGTCATCACACTTTAGCATGTAACTTTAAGGTAGCACCGAAACGGTGCTACCCGGCTTGACATTTTCAAGTTTCCCGAGGTCATCACAATTTCCCCCACCACTTCCCATATACCTAGAGTGCGCGGGGCTGGATAGTCAGTCGCTCGGTGTCTGTCGTAGGGTACGCATCGCGGTTGCAGTAATGGTCGAATGGGGGCTTCTGGGTCAGTTCAAGGTCACCCGAGCGGTGTCACATGATGGTTTAGGCAGAGTCACGTTGCAAACTTCAAGTTTCCTCAGCACTTTTGCTGTTTCTCATCGCAAATTCGCTCCAAGTTGTCAAGGTCATGGTAACTGTGACTGAAACTCGGAGCGTAGTGCGAGAAACAGCAAAAGTGCCAAAAAATTTTAGGTTTCAGCGTGACCTTGACCTTTGTGACATCGATGACGTCATCTTGGTGACGTAAGGGGTGATGACGTCATCAGCACGTCATTTTTGTGACGTCATGGGTGTGACGTCAAGGAAGTGACGTCATTGGTGATGACGTCATCGATGATGCAATCGATGACGTCATCAATGAGGTCATTGACCTCGATGACGTCATCGATGACGTCATCCCCAAAAGCCCCCAAAAGCCCCCATTCCCCACTA